>PITB01009909.1:0-64649 GCA_004024585.1 Paradoxurus hermaphroditus
GTACACTCACCCAGAGCCCGCCGAAAACCTGGGGACACTCGCCCAGAGCCCGCCGAAAACCTGGGGACACTCACCCAGAGCGGGCACCAAACCTAGTACAAATCTAAAAGATGTCCCAGGATCTCCAGGTAAAAGTCTTGTCATGACTCTGCCTTCGTCTCCCATAGCCAATCAACTGCTAAGCCCACATCCAGCCAGCAGTTCTTGCCTCCTCTCGGTCAGACAAGTCAACGGGTCCCCCCACTCCTGTCCGTCTTCCGGAGCAGCACCCCTTCCCCTTCCCCTCGTAAAGACCACCCACTCAGCAGTCCCAGCTCCAACCGAAGTATCAAAGTTCGTTCATAAAACCGCCAACTCTCCAGTCATCGCTCTAAATAAATCACACCTACATCACTTACCTCTGACCAAAGAGGAGCCTGCACTTTTCACAACCTCCACTTTTACACGCGGTCCCGCCCCCCAATAGTGCGCAGCCTCCATGAGACCTGTGAGAACCCCGTGGGCCTTGGCGGCACTGTCCACCGGCACCAGCTCCCACCGCGGGCTCCTCGCGGACCCCTGAGGCCGGGGCTGTCCGTTCTATTCGATTATAACCAGCGTTAACCGCATTCTAGCAAGCCTTCCACTCAAACGCAAAGAAAACACTTAGAAATATGTAACTAGCACCATGCAACTGCGCACTATTTGAATTGGCAGTTATAATTTTTGACGTTCCAAAGCCAGATGTTAGTAGGAATCTTGCAAACACAAGCCCTGTCGACGCAGGCAGCGGAGGCACACGAAAAGTTACAATTTTAATGTCAGCATCTGCATATCCATCACCGCCATTCATGTCCAAAGCTCCGGGGTGAAGGACTAGGGATTGGCCGTCGCGGTTCCTCCAACAGTCATTCTCCGGCGGCGGAAAAGCGCCCCGGGGCAAACCTCGGGGCGGCCGTGCCCGCACGGACGCCGTTAGCGGCCGCTCCCGGCTCCTCCGAGAATACGCTCCGGGGCGAGGCTCGAGAGCTTGGCGCTGCGGGGAGGCGCGCCCCACGGGGACCGCCCTTACTACTCTCCGGCCCGCGCGCCCCTCAGCTCCGCTCCGCCCCACCAGTGCCTCACGCCCCCGCCCCCGCCGCCCGCGCCAGCCCCCAGCCGACCACCCCCGACCCCCACGTGACGCGGAGGGATGACGGGCGCCGTCCGGGCCGCGAACCCCGCGCCCAAAGAACATCGCGGGATTCGTGAGGCGGCCCCAGGCCGCGGGCTGTGGGCGGGGCGGGGCGGGGCCGCAGCCGCCTTCGGGACTTCGCGGGCCTGGGCCTGGGCCGGGCAGGGCCGGGGGCGTCGCCGCGGGGCTGGACCGGAGTCGTACCTACCGCTGGGCGCCAGGAGCGCCACCACGTCCCCCGCCGCTTCTCGCCGCGCTGCCGCGGCCCGCCGGGGCCCCGCGCCCGCCTCCGCCCCGCGCGGCGGGACCCCCGCCTCGGCGCGCGCCCACCCCCGCGCGACCCCGTCCCCTCCTCCCAGCACGGCCAGAAAGAGAAAATGGCGCTCGATTTGCCTCCGGAAGTGACGCGAGCCCTCATTTGCATGCCAATACAGCCAGCCAATGGGAGGAGAGTATGCATGGGACCCCTGGACACTGCCCCACAGGACCCTTGGGGCCCCTGCCTAAAGCTGGACTGGAGGCTCAGGAGTGGGAGTGGGGGTCCCCTGTTGGAGCCCCCGCCCCTCCCCCCCCTTCCTGCCACAGTGGGTTGGGCTGCCAGCCTCTCACTAGCATCTCTGCAAACTCTCGAGAGAGTTTGAGTGGGTGATGACGTCATTAGAGGGGGTGGAGCGAGGGAGGATCATCGACCACGTGACCGGTCACGTGTGCTCACCAGGGCTTTGACTTCATTTGCATGGAATGGGGGTGGAGCTAGTGGCAGTGGCAGGAATGGGTGGCCCCGCCCACATCTCTGAGCCAATAGGAAACCAGCCGTGAGGACAATCTTGCCCTGCCATTGGAGAACAGAACTTGGGCTATCAGAACTTCGGCAAGTGTGCTCTTGAAATTGACACATCTTGGTGAACTGGCTGGATGGGGTCTCCTAAACTCACCATTCTTTTCTGAAGAAATTGTCACACTTTTTCTTGAGAATTCTGATATTTAAGTTAGAGCTACTGTATGTTGTGTAGTGAAGAGGTTAATTGCATACATTTGTAAAAACTGTTAACTGCCCTAAAAGTTCACTTTTGCCCAGATTTGAATTGCGAAACAATATATTATATTTCTCAAAACGAGTTAATACGTGGAGTAGGAGCTTTCAAAATAGCTTTGGGTCTTCATCCATTGAGTCGAACTTGTGTGGGGGAAGATAAGGACCACGCCGCCCTCAGGGATCCTGCACTTTAATGAGAGGCCAGGTGTGTATGCAAACACCTCCTTTGACTTATTCGGTCCTTGTCCTATTCCTGCTCCTTAATGACCATTCCAGACCTTTCCCGTTTCATTGACCCTCTCTGGGCAACGCCTGCCCTTCCTCGACTTCATTTTCGACAGAAGACCATGCCTCCTTCCGGAACACCAAGACCATCAGACTTCGTCTGCCTCAATCTCCCAGCTGCTACATGCGCACCCATTTCCTAAACAAACTATCCCGACCTTAGAGCTAGTTTCAGAGGCTGTGTCTGCCCCTGTTCACCACCAGTCCCTGCCTCCTGGGACCTTGTTGTGCCTGGCACCCCATGTTCAGTCATCCTCTCCCATAGTTTCAGCTTCTCCCTCTTTACCGGTACCTTCTGCTCAGTAGAACCCAGAAACCAAAAACATAGCAGGAACTAAATAAATGTCTGAATTAATTTAAAAATTGTGTTAAATTCCGGGTTGATATTACATAACCACGGTTTCCTTCTTTACAGGAATTCACTGCAGGACTACAAGTCATAATTGAAGAAGAGTTTGTTCCTTATATTTACTAATGAATTATGATTTAATATGATAATGAATCACAGAGGTAAATGGATATGATATCCCTATATATCTTCCTTTGAGAAATCATGAGTATAATGAAAAGTAAAGTTAAAGCTTCCTAGTCCCCCTTGATCTAGATAAAGGTGCTCTAAAGACAGCATTTTGTCGCATTTCTCCCAACACTGCCTGGGCTCCCTTGACTCTACATCCTCATGTTCTCTCTCTGCAACCCCCAACCACTGCAGAAAACGCCCGGGTCACCAGTGAGCTAGTAATTGTTAGCCCCAAGAACAGATGTGAGTCCCCACCTTTCATTTGTAACCACTCTCCCTTCCTGAAGCTCTTCTCTCCCTGACAACTCCCAAACGTCCCCTTTCGTCTTCTCCAAGCTCTCTGACTGTTCCTTACATATTCATCAGCTTCCCTTCCTCAGCCGATCCTTAAATGTGAGTCTCCAGGATCACGCCCACTTTCATTCATTTTTCAACTCACACTCATCACCCAGGTCCTATGTGCCAGGCACTGTAGTAGGTATTGGAAATCTCCTCCCTCTCATTTTATTACTCTGTATACTCTCCCTTCTTCGTCCCCATTGCAGCTTCAAATTACATCGTTTCAAACCCCAATCAATATATCTACCTCTTTCCTAAGCTTCACTTTTATTTTTCTGGCAGGGGCCTCCCACAGCCACTTCAGATTTAAAATGTTTCCAACGGCCCATCATCCCTCCTTGTAATTACAATGAGCAGTGTGTTAACCGTCCTTCATTTTCCCCGGCTCCAGTTCTCTCATTTTATGTCCTAAACATTCCTCGAATTGGTTCACTCCCTGGCAGCCTTGGAATTCAGGTCATCTCCTGACGAACACCAACACAAGCACCTACCTTACCTCTAGCTTTGGGTCCTCGCCGTACATTCTCCCGTCAGCTGTTCTACTGACCTAGCTGAGGCAAACGGGGCCCTGTCATCCTTTTCCCGTCTTCAGCCATTCCACGTCCGCCCCCGGCATCTAGCCCGGTGGTCAGCACGGCACACGAGCTCTCCAAGTCCCGGTGCACCTCCTGCTCCTGAAAACACCACGCAGCGTTTGTTCGTAGAACTCCTTTACTCCCCACTGCTAGAACTAATTTTCATTCCGTTGCCCTTCAAGGCTGCATTCTGCCGACCTCTCTTCCAGGAAGATCTCCCTAACCATAACCACTAGACACAGAAACATCACAGAATGTGGGAAGCTCTTCTCCTTGTTGTTCCAGAACATTCTGTGTGTGTGTGTGTCACTCCACTCACTAGGTTCTTTGGTCAGCATCTGCTAATTTGTCTCTCTCCCCAGGAGTGCTGTACCAACAGGGACCCTGTCTTCTTCCTCACTGTATCCCTGATGCCTAGGCTACTTTAACAAATATAATGTAAATAAATATTTTTATAAATATAATAGAATTTCAATAAATGTTGAATAAAAGTTTTCCCCCACTCATTATGAAAAATTTTGAACATATTGAAAAGTTGAAATAATTTTACAGTAAACACTATAACCGAGATCTTACAATTAACATTTTGCTCTGTTTGTTTTATCCCCCAAGCCATCCAAATATTCATCTCTTGATCCATCCTTTTCTTTAATGAATTCAAAGAAAATCGCTGACATCAGTCCAGCCCACTACGTCCCTAAATACTTAAGCATGGATCTGTAATGAATGATGTTTAAAACTACAGTCAAGAGCTTCGATGTGGAAAGGACTGTCCCTCTGCTCCACAGAAGGGACGAACGATTCGACCCAGTGCCGCTCATCAAGGTCACGTTCAAAGACTCAGGAAAGTTCATGGCAGAGATGTCAGCCAGTTGTTGAAAGTCGGAAGCTGTATCTAAGGAGTCATCTGCTAGGCATGTCAAGGCACACACGAGTTTGTTGTGCTTCTTAACCACCTTGGTGTCAGAACAAATACAGATGCTTTGATTTTAGTTGTCCGGTTGGGTTTAAAAGTGAAGATACTGTGCCGAATCTTTCCTTCTCTCTCATCTAGTTCACCCCATAATCAGCGCTAGCATTTGTGAGTCCAGCATAAAGAGAGCGATATGGGTGACCACAGAACAAAGAAAAATCTTAAACTAGCCTGACCCGTCAGCCCACAGATACTTTTGTGCAAATTTAAAGGGGCGGGGAAGCCCTTTGGGCTTCTGCTTGCCCTGAGGGCCCTAGCTTGGAAAGAGAAGTGCTATATTAAGGGCCTTTATATGTAAAGAAGGGGCGTGGGAAGCATCCTATCCTCTGGGCAGACCCCAAACCGCAGGGAGACACAGAGGGGTGAAAAGAGTGGGCTTGATCTCAGCTCCCGTCCGCCCACTTGGGCTTGTCTCCAAGTAGGGTATGCATGCCTACGGCTATATTTGGCAGCCCTGACTGATATGCACGAAGAGACAAACTATACACATGCTCATCTACAGTAAAACAAATTGCTAAGGTTAGTCTAAAACCACTGAAATTCTATGGGAAAAAGGAACAGTCATTCTTTGTGAACAACTTACATGTAATCATGCCTTTTTTGCCCTGTTCTACACATACATCTTGTGTGTCTACTGGGTGCCAAGGAGACAGTGATGAGTGAGAAACAAAAGCTTAGAGTCCAGTGGAGAAGATCACTAGTGAACTAACTACACAATGAGAGTTTAATTAAAAATTGAGGTAAACACTCCTGAAGAAGGTAAGCTCTCCATACATCTGTGATGCAGAAACCTGATCTAGAGTAGAAGTCTTTTTTTTTTTTTCATTCAAAGTAGTTAACATATAGTGAATAATGGTTTTAGGAGTAGAATTCAGTGATTCATCACTTAGTTCAACAGCCAGTGCTCATTCCAACAATCCCCATCCCCCATCTAACCCATGCCCCACACACCTCCCCCTCCAACAACCCTGAGTTTGTTCTCTGTATTTAAGAGATTCTTGTGGTTTGCCTCCCTCTCTGTTTCTATCTTAGTTTTCCTTCCCTTCCCCTATGTTCACCTGTTGTATTTCTTAAATTTCACATAAGAGTGAAATCATATGATATCTTTTTCTGACTTACTTCGTTTAGCATAATACCCTCTAGTTCCATCCACGGTGTTGCAAATGACAATATTTCATTTTTAATCACCAAGTAGTATTCCACTGTAGATATATATACCACGTCTTCTTTATCCATTCATCCATCAGTCGATGGACATTTGGGCTCTTTCCATAATTTGGCTGTTGTTGATAGCACTGCTTTAAACATTGGGTTGCATATGCCCCTTCAAATCAGCATTTTTGTACCTTTGGATAAATACTTAGTGGTGCAATTACTGAGTTATAGGGTAGAAGTCTTTTTTTTTAATGTTTATTTATTTTTTGAGAGAAAGAGATGTGAGCATGAGCAGGGGAGGGGCAGAGAGAGAGGAAGACACAGAATCTGAAGCAGGCTTCAGACTCTGAGCTGTCAGCACAGAGCCTGACACGGGGCTCGAACTCACAAGCCAAGCCATGAGATCATGACTTGAGCCAAAGCTGGATGTTCAACTGACCAACCACCCAGGTGTCCCATGGGTAGAAGTCTTAAAGAAGCAACAGCCTGAAGTCAGAAGTACAAGTAAACATTAGTGGCTAAAAGCAGTGAGAAGAGGTAAGAGGAGGCAACTCCAGGCAGCAGAAGCAGCCCCTGGCAAGGCCCTGTGCCTGGAGGGAGCATGGGATAGTCAGATTGATCAAAAGACCAGAATGATTGAAGTGCAGATCACAGGAAGAAAAATACTATGAGAGGAGGCTAGGAACCAGACCATGAAGCCATTTTGGTCTTAAGACCAATGAGAAGCCAAGTCAGTGTTTTCAGTGGGTGGGTTGATATAATTAGATTTGCATTTGAAAAGTATAGCTAGCTATAGCAGAGAGGAAAGAGTAGTGACTGAGGAAGGGTGGTTGTAGGAACTCTTTCGGAGCTTGTTGGAGTGGCCCAGGTGGAAGATGATGATAGTGTGGAGCTGACATTAGAGTAGTAGCGCTGAAGATGAAAAGAAGCAGACAGCTGTAAGAGATATTAGGGAGGAAAAGTGAACGAGACATGATGAGAGTTTGGACACGGGTGAGTGAAGTGTCAGGAAGGATGGCATTGAACAACTCAACACCAAAACCCTCAAAATAATCCAATTAAAAAATGAGGAGAGGACTTGGATAGACATTTCTCCAAAGAAGACATCCAGATGGCCAACAGACACATGAAAAAATGCTCAACATCGCTCAACATCACTCAGCATCAGAGAAATGCAAATCAAAACCACTATTCAACTCCTGAAGCCAAGACTACACTGTATGCTAACTTGAATTTGAATTTTTTAAATGTTTTATTTATTTGTGTGTGTGTGTGTGTGTGTGTGTGTGTGTGTGTGAGAGAGAGAGAGAGAGAGAGAGAGAGAGAGAGAGAGAGAGATCGTGAGTGGGGGAGGGGCAAAAAGAGAGAGCGACACAGAATCTGAAGCAGGCTCCAGGCTTGAACCCATGAGCTGCAAGATTATGACCTGAGCCAAAGTTGAACACTCAACCATTCGAGCCACTCAGGTGCCCCTAAACTAACTTGAATTTAAATTAAACAAACTAACAAACAAACAAACCACAATGAGATATCACCTCTCACCCATCAGAATGGATAGAATCAAAAAGACAAGAAATAATAAATGTTGGTGAGGATGTGGAGAAAAAGGAACCCTTATTCTATTGGTGGATATGCAAACTAGTACAGCCACTGTGGAAACCAGTAAGGAGGTTCTTCAAAAAATAAAAAATAAAGATACCATATGATCCAGTAATTCCACTACCGGATATTTACCCAAAGAAAACCTTCTAAATTTAAAAAGATATGTACACTTCTATGTTTATTGCAGCATTATTTGCAATAGCCAACATATGGAAGCAGTCCAAGTGTCCATAGATACATGAATGGATAAATAAAATGTGATATATACATATATATACATATAAAATCCCGTTTTATTATGCATATATAATATATATGCAACAGTGTTATTCAACCATAAAGAGAATGAGACCTTGCCATCTATAACAACATGAGTGGCCCTAGAGGGTATGCTAAGGGAAATAAGTCAGACAGAGAACTACATATACTCTATGATTTCACTTGTACGTGGAATCTAAAAAACAAAACAAATGAACAAACAGACCCCTAAATGCAGAGAGCAAACTAATGGCCGCCAGAGGGGACGGGAGTAGGGAAATGAACAAAACGCATGATGGGGATTGGAGGTACAGGACCTCCGTTATGAATGAATAAATCACAGGAATAAAAGGTACAGCACAGGGAATACGGTCGGAGGTCCTGTGGTAGCATCGTATGATGACACACGGTAGCTACACTTGTGGTGAGCATAGCATAACATATGGAGATGTTGATCACTGTTGTACACCTCGAGCTAATGTAACACTGTGTGTCAACTATACTCAAATAAAATAAATAAATAAATAATTTTTTAAAAATGCAAAACCTCAGAAGAGAGGGAAAAAGAAAGTGATCGTGTTGAGGATGGATAGTGGAAGCACCGGAAAAAGAATGAGGGATCACAGATTTGGTCTTGACCACGTCGGGCCTGGCTGTTGAGACCTCTAGGTGTTAGTATCAAATAGATAGTTGGAAACAAGGTCTGAATCTGAAAAGAGAGCCTGGCACAGAAACATAGATTTAAAGTTACCATAAGAGAGATGATAATTAAGCCATGAACAGGGATGAGACAGAGTAGAGAATGGAACACAAAGGTTCTAGTATAAAAAATGTACTAGATGGAGGCTACTTCTTGGAGTCACTTCTACCCTGTGATTCTGTATTTTAATACAATAATCAAGTTAAAATACAAGACACTTTGCAGACAACCACCTTCCTGGGGTTATTATGACAACAAGATAATAGAAACTTGTAAATTGTATAGTTGGTATTGGTGTCATTATGTAATTAGCAAAGCACTAGATCCCATACTGATAGAAAAGAATTCTATCATAATAATTCTAGAAATAATTTCTTCAGAGGAAAATTTTCAGATAGGTTAATTTAGATTATCTACATGAACTATGGTAACACTTTGGGGAAGGTTGACAGGGTCAAGCTTGGTGAGGTGTATGACCGTTGTAAGTCAGCTTACAATGATGGGTAAACATAGCCAAGTAATCGATGAGACGATAGCCAGGGGAGGAATGGTGTAGTCTGGTACTGATGGGAGGAGCAGCTTGCCCAGGCAGGCATTGGGAAGAGCTGGCCAGGGGAGGTGATGTCTATACTGAAGACGCACCCAGGTGAAGAGAGAAATAGAAGGAGTATTCCAGGTAGAATAAACGGCCTTTCCCAAAGCCAGAAAGGAAAAGAAAGCAAGACACATTACGGAAGATAAAAAGTCAATTTGGTTATCAGTGCAATAGAGAAAAGTCTGGAAAAGCAATCAGAGACAGATTGTACCCAGTCACAGAGGGTGAATTTATTCCAAGGGCAATGGGGAGCCATGACGGGATTTAAAGCAAGGGGGTGATCTAAACAAGTGTATGCTTTGGAAAGGTCACCCCGGTTTCAATTTTTTTTAATGTTTATTTATTTTTGAGAGAAAGAGACAGAGTGTGAGCAGGGGAGGGGCAGAGAGGGAGACATAGAATCCGAAGCATGCTCCAGGCTCTGAGCTGTCAGCACAGAGCCAGACGCGAGGCTCGAACCCAGAGACCATGAGATCGTGACCTGAGCCGAAGTCGGAGGCCACCGAGGCGCCCCCGGTTTCAATTTTTAGTACCTGTTTGTTTTAGACAGTTTCATAATCTACATAAATCCAGTTTGTCATGTAGAAATAAGTGAAGATCACCCAAGCGAGAACACACAGCAGCCATTTATCCAGATCTCGCACTAACAAGTGAGTCGGCCACCATCACTTGCGTTTGGTAGAATCTCAGAAGGGGGCAGCAGAAGATGCTCTGCTTGGAGGCCGTTGGCACGGGGAAGCTGGGGGCGGCTCACAGCATGTGTCCGGGTGGCATACAGGCGTAGGGAGCATGTTAGGCTTTCTCTTGCTGGTCCTAATTTGGAAGAGGAGAAAACAAAGAGGGAAGCTGGCAGTCACTGACCAAGCCCAGATCGCCCGGAGCCGATGGCTGCGGAGAGTGCGGTAAATGTCCATCTGGAGAGTTAGCCTCCTGGCTCTTCTCCCCTTTAGATACCCCATCACTTGTGAGAGGCTGGCCAGTTAGTGAGAGGCTGGGGATCCAGATCTTCACAGCTCGGGGGCTGTCTCGTGCCTCCACAGCCCCTCATGTCACGACAGGTATTCTTTCTGTTGACGCATCTTCGGACCTGAGAGAGCAGCTGCCCAGAAGCATTCGAGACCAGACACGATGTGACAGATCACGTCAAGACCACTACGACAAAGACAGGAACAGTTCACAGTTTCATAGGGCGCTTTGGTACTAGGAACCCCATTCGCCCAACCCGGACAAGAAAAGACATCCCATAAGCCGGGACAATTAACCTTAAAGAGACAAATGACTTTGCCTTGAGGCAATGTATGGTCTGTTCTGCTTCGCGTGTTTCGTTGATCCAAGTACAGCGAGAAGCATTGGCAGTGGCATAGAACTGGCCTGACGGGCCAGCAGGCACTCTGGAGCAAGCCCCATCACCCATCAGCACTTACGTGGATCTGTAGCTTCCCAGGGCAGCAGGGGTCACAGCTTCTCGAGGGTAAACAGTAACCCTCCTTCTCTTTGTAACATTCCCACCTTTGGGAACATTGCTCTGGTTCTTGGCCTTACAGTGAGTCAGAAATCCATCCAGAAAAAGTGCCTGAATAATCATTAGCCTCATTTTGGAGCCCATGCCTGAGCTGGGGTTTCTAGTGCAGTGGTCTCTAGAATTAGGGCCTCTGTGGACAGACGAGGTTCAGAGTCCTGTTGCTAAAGCGCATCAGGGGTTAGTCTGATGCGGTAGAGCCCCTACCTAAGGAATGAGGTGAGAACCTCAAGACAAGAGAAGGCAACCTGGCTATGCGTGCATGCGTGACATGCCTCACAGCTCTGTAACACAGACTGCCCATTCAGACTGTACGTTCCATATATGGGAGACGAAGGAGCAAAAACTATACAAAAGTCTACACCCCACTGTGCTGCAGGTCTTAGTTTTTCGGGTACAAACCCACTGAGCCCATGCTGGCAAGACAAATAAAGTTGCTTCCTGGACAGAAAAGCCTCGGTGTTGCATCTCTCTGTGCGAGAATCCTGCTACCCTGAGGCCAGCAGCACCAAGTGTCCTGGCCCCCAAAAAAGTAGTACCCAGCAAGGGCACATGGAGATCCAAGAACAAAGGACTTACCTGTGACCCAGGTGGAGACTAAGGCCTTACTTTAGCTGGTTGTGTATTTGGGTCTCTATTTGTCTCTTTCAGGTGGCAGGTATCTCGCCCATTGTTCTATAAACCTTATTGAATTGAAATTTAGAATTACCTAGAATCTGATCAATAGATTTTGATAATCGACTCCTTATCTGGGAGAGAGGGACGTGAGCAGGTTAGGAAGATTTATGATGACGAACTGGCTTACACAATTAAAGAGGCTGAGAGGTCCCAAATTCTGCTGTGTGAGCTGAAAACCCAGAAAGCCAGTGGTGCAAGGCCAGTCTGCCTCCTGCTGGTGTGAATCCTGGCCCAGGAGAGGAGACCCCTTCCAGCTCCTGGAGGCGGACAGTGTGAAAAGAGAAGTAATTCCTCCCTCCTTCTGTCTATTCAACCCCTCAGTGGCTGGTGGCTCGGATGTGCCCACATACATTGGAGAGAGCGTCTACTTTACTGAGTCCACCAATTCGAATGCTAATCTTATCTGGAAATACACTCACAGATACACACAGAAATAATGCTTGGTCTGGGTACCCCATAATCTGCACACAAAAATTAAAATTAACCATCACACCAGGATGTGGCCAGGAACCAAAGCCTTTGAAATACCTTCAATGGATTTTCTCTGGCTGCTACTCTCTATGGGATTTGAATATGTTTTAGTTATTGAATGCATATTTTCAGGATCAGTTGAAGTATTTCCTTGCCAAAAAGCTATAGCCCTAAATTTACAGTTGCTAAAAACTGTTTGATTTTGTGTTTCCAACCAGGGACATCCCAACTTTTATATCAAGTGATCAAGGCACACACTATTGGAACCATTATAAAGAACTCTATGAAGTCTCCCTACTTTCTCAAAAACTATCATCTACAATATTCTGGAAATTCTGAAAGATCCAAAGACATCCTTAAACTAGCAAAATTTTCAGAAAGTCTGAGCCCCTTTGGCCAAAAGTACCCCGCTAGCTCTTACGGCCACATGGTTTACTCTCGCAAGGGCGCACCAGTTACCCTAAGACCCGGTGATGGGGAAGACCTGTGCCTTGAGGGACTTCCCCTCTGAGACTAAACCCTGCCGTGTGCCCTGCTGCACATAAACAGGGGAAATTGTTGCAAGGGACTCATGTACTACTCCATCCATCACGAGCAGGTGAAGGAGACCTTCCCACATCATTCTAAACAGCCCCTTCATGAGTTTCAACTCAGAGCTTTAGTCTATTGGGAGAGACACCTGAGAAAACGGCTCTTGAACTTCATTGGAAGGCCCCTCACCTTCCAACCCAGTGATAGATGTATTACTAACAACATATCCAGTAAAACTCAAGAGAGTCAGATTTCACAACCTGGTTCACAAGTTATAACTAAAGAATCAACCCAGAATTACTTTCAGTTGGAAAACTATTTCCGTAAGGGACCTCGAACTTCAGCCCGCCTTCAGAAGCAGGCAGTGGACCTGACACCTGCAGAGCAGGCTGGTGGCCTCGCCTCTGAGAGGAGAGCACTTCCACTTGCAGCTGTAGTAGGTGATGGGCTTTGCTGGAAGTTGAGTTAAAACTCCAGTGGCTTGTCTGGATTGCCCTCTACAAACAGATGATGGGGAGTTTTATAGTTAGGGATGCCAGGGAAGGAGGCTGGCGAAGAGCCTTCCTCAGGTTCCAGAATGCCTAATCATGCTTCAGCTCTGGGGCAGTCCCTTCCTGAAAACTTAGTCAATTCACAAAGAGGTGTCACAATCTGAGAACAAAATGGCCCACGTTATCTGTAATATCCAGTTAAACCTGGAAATCCTCCCAAATGTCATTTTGTAAGGGATCTGGGATAAGTTAGGCTAGTCTTTAGTCTACTGGGAAAGGGTTTTTTTTTTTCCTCCTGATCTAGGTTATGCCCTAAATAATGGACCATGTTTTTGAAAAATTTTAACTTATCCTTTGAAACTTTATGTCCCTTTTCTGCCAAGAATGAAAGTGAATGGAGTCCTTTTCACAGGATTTCTTGTCTGAGCAAAGTAGATCATCTACACGGAGTGTCAGAATTGAATCATGAGAGCAATTTAGATCCTTTAAGTCTTGATTGAGGACCTGGGCAAAATAAGAGGAAGGGTCAGTGAGCCCCCAGGGCGTATCCACCCAGGTATACTTTTGTGCTTCCCAGGTAAAGGCGAAAGGCACCATGTGTCTTTACAAAGGGGCCCACCGGAAAGGGCAAAGAACCACCATACTGAGCAAGAGGCTTCAGGAGGCATTAATGGCAGGATGGTGTTTGGTTTGGAGGGAAAGGTAGGTGACAAATTTGTTGATGTCTAAGGCCTTGAACAAGTTTATATCCTCACCCATTTTGTTCATTTACTAAAAGAACATGAATGTATGTGGGCAAGTGTGGGGCACAAGAAAGGCCATGGGTGAGAGGCCTTCAGCTAGAGGCTTGATCTCTTCCTTTGCTTCTGGCCTCAAGGAATATGAGGGAAGTTCAGATGTTTTAGTAGGATCCAGTTGAACTTTTATAGGTTCTAATTCAACTATTTTTCCTGTGCCCATGGAATTTTTACACTTGTCAGGTACGGCATCAAGGTCTTTATATCTAGGGTCTGTATCAAATATCATGGAGAAGGCAGACTCAACTTGATTATGAAGACAAGAGTTGTCTGGGATTCAAGGAAGAGTCCTGTGGTGTGATTTATGGTCCAATAAACGTTTACAGGAAATGTTGCAAGTATGGCTTCTAGGAGATGTCAATCCACTTTTCTTACTGTCTTTGGACTCTCAGGGTTGTCACAGAAGACGGGTCCTGTGGATCTCTGTCCAGGTCAGCCCAATTGGCTTTTGCCATCCAGGACTTGGATTATGAATTCTGTTGATATAGGTCAGATAACCCGTGTCAGATGGATCCAGAAGAATTCTAAACCCAATGAAGAGTTGTCGGCCCTATCTGACATCCTTAATTATAGTTCTTAATTTGTCTTGGGTCCAAGGATTAAATGCCACAGTTGCCTACATATCTGATTTATGGAAGGAAAAATCTCTAGAGGCAATCGATAATTTGGGGTTTTTAAGGGAATTGCTGGGAAAGCGTAGGGGGTCTGGAAGATGGGAAGAGGAGGGCAGAGTCAGTGGAGGTATGTATAGAGAGCAACCAAGGGGGATCTAATGAGCTGGTTGTCGCTAAAGTGTGTTAAATTGTTCATTAGCTTTCGTCAGATAACCTTGTAGCAAAATAATTTCCTATTCAGTACATAATTCAGAGGGCTCTGCATACTAATCAAGCAATACTTCCCATTTGGGCCTGAGAAATCTCACTCCCTTTCTTTTCTAAATACCTTTCAAATGAACAAATATTTTTTTCAAGTCGGATGTTCCTCAGACTGGCCTCAATCATCCTTGGTGAAGTTATACAGGCACAAGTGTTCAGGCCACACAAGAGAGGACACGTAAGAAGCAGTTTTCCTGTCAGAGTGGCTCCAGACTCAGCACGTGATTGCTGGCGCAGGCTAGTCGGAATGTGATGCCCATTCACCTCGTGTCTCAGGCCACCAGCTGACAGTCGGCCCCGCAGGCAGAACACCAGAGAAAATGCTCTCTCTGAATCAAAGCCAGGCTCTCAGGACACAAGATTGAGGCAGAAAGACAGCCTCATCTGGTTTCATGGGTGACCCACAGTAGTTTGTCCAAGAAGACCCCAGTCCATGGAAATTACAAACCCAAGTTTTGTGAGGCTGGCTCAGACCACAGGCTGGTGGGCCTATGCTGGGGTTCTGCTCTGTGATTCTTGTCATTATGACCAAAATGCTTTTAGACACCACAACAGAAAACTGCAATACAGGGGCACCTAGCTGGCTCGGTTGGTACAGCATGTAACTCTTGATCTCAGGGTTGTGAGTTTGAGCCCCACACTGGGTATACAGATTACTTAAAAATAAAATCTTAAAGAAAAAAAAATAAGAGGGGTGCCTGGGTGGCTCAGCCAGTTAAGTGTCCCATTCTTGGTTTCAGCTCATGTCATGATCTCACAGTTCATGAGATTGAGCCCCGCATTGGGCTCCATGCTGAGAATGTGGAGCCTGCTTGGGATTCTCTCTCTGCCCCTCCCCTACTCATGCACAAGCTCCCTCTCTCTCTCTCTCTCTCTCTCTCTCAATAAATAAATAAACATTAAAAAAAAAAAAACAACCAAGAATGCAAAGACAGCAGAAGGGAAGGGAAGAGATGGCCTGATCCCACCAGGGATGCCGCGCAAACTGGAACAAATAACAAGATCTGGGCAGCAGCCTGAGAATAGCTTAGAAATCCCAATCAAAGACTGCAGAGTTCAGACCCTGTGCCAAACTACCACAAGGCCTCTGTGGGGACCGCACCTGGTCAGAGGTGGGGGTTGAAATGACACACAGGGCAGATTAGACCTTGGCAGAGCCTGCATAACAGGGGAAATAAACGAAGGCCACATGAATGAGAACAAACAGAGTCTACTCATCCAAAGCTTGCTATGGCCAAGGGTTCAGCCGCTGTCACTTGGTTTTTTAGAGACTCAAAGTGGAACAAAGGACACCTCAGGTGTGTCCTGGGGATGCTATAAGTGGCTCCTGGAAGTCGGGTGTCCAATGCCATGGTTTTAGGGAGGAAATTTAGCTTTCTCTGAGCCAGAAGCAGGGGTGGAAAATTAGGCAGTTGTAGTAACTGACAAAATCCTATTGTCATATATGTTCTGGCCACAATCATTTGCATATATATTCTCCCAGTCAGGATCTTCAGCCATTATTAAAAGAACAAAATAAGCAATTTCTCAGAACCACACAAAATCTCAGCATCATGCATGAGGAGGGTCTAGAATAATAGGAAACAGATAAAAGTGTTGGGACACATGCCCTTCCTTTCCTCTCTCAAAGGCCCTCAAGCCCAGGGGCCCCTCTCACCCACCACCACCGTCTCGCTCCTGGTCTTCACTCTCATCTAATCCGGGCTCGGGGGGCAGTGGGTGAGCAAGAGCGATCCAGGTGTTAACTGATCACACCCCACCTTGAGGTGTTTGTACTTTGACTCAGGAAAAGTCTCTAAGACCTAATAAAATGAGGCGATAATGGTGGCTTCATGGCTTGGGATCTGTTCGTCCTAGATAAGGGGCCATGTCTCCTGTCCTCGAAAGGCAGTTCCCATCTTCCTTTGGCTGTCTGCTCACTGACACCCAGGAACCCAGGCAGCACTGCGCATCTCTGTCATGGACACTGTGCTCTGCAGTAACAGCTAGCGACACTGGCTGCCACGTTCCCACTCTGCTTGCCAGACAGGGGGCAGATAAAGGTTTGATACACCCCTCCAGAGACCCTGCCCTAACCACAGAACCCAGGGGGAACCTCTTCTCAAGATGATGGGCCCACAGATTTAGAGTAAGTTATTGATGCCAGTGCATCTCCACAATCAAAGAGGACTCAATTGTAAAACAAAAAATGTCCTGACAAGTGTGTTAACTTGACTATTTTCAACTATACTCATTGCCTTTTGGTCTGAAGTCTCATAATTGATTATAACTATACCTATGGGAAAAGAGAAAATGCTTGAGTTTTATAAATATTTGTCTTAATATGGGAAAGCCCCAGCCTCACTCATATATTAAAATGATGGCATTGACATACATTGCCTTACTTAATAGATAAATCATCCTTGGTGATACAGTGACTGATGAAAGTCTAAGGAACTTGCTAGAATGGCATAGTACATAGGAGAAGGAACACAGGCTCTGGGGTCATGCAAAGCTGTCTTAACATGGGTTTTTCCATGTGAGCTGTGTGTCCTCGGGCCACTGTGGTACTCCATTGTATATCACCACACTCATGAATTGGGGATAATATTTATCTCAGGACTTTTTATGAAAATGGAATGAGGGGCACCTGGGTGGCTCGGTCGGTTAAGTGTCCAACTTCAGCCTAAGTCATGATCTCACAGTTCGTGAGTTTGAGCCCCAAGTCGGGCTCTGTGCTGATTGTTCAAACCTGGGGTTGCTTCAGATTACGTGTGTGTCTCTCTCTCTGCCCCTCCCCTACTCATGCTCTTTGTCTCTCAAAAATAAGTAAATGTTAAAAAAATTTTTTTTAAATGAACATGGAATGAGATATTATGTGTGAGTAGCTAAGCACAGTGTCCGAAATCCAGTCAGCACTTACTTAATGTCATGTCTCCCTCTCACTTGCAGATATGTATCAATTCAGTGCTGCTATAAGCCTTATTTGTAGAGATGGCAACACAAAGACAAGTTGTAATTGTTAACTATTGATTGGAAAATGGCAAAAGAGTCCCAATAATTTAGTTTATTACTTGACTTTACAATAGATAGAGAAGGGGAAAAGGAGAGACTTTAACACATAGTAATATATCATGGCAATATTTAGTTATGGTTAAAAAATATAAGATAAATGAAAATCTTGAATGAAAATGATTAGTTGAAGACAGGATGAGCTACAGATTACATTTTCTTTTTCTTTCACATAACATGTAGTTAATAATTTTAAAGTGTCCAGTGTAATAGTATTTAGTACTTTTCATCACTTCTCTCAATTCAAAACATTTTCATCACCCCAGGAGAACATACTGTATCCATTAAGTAATCACTTCTCATTCCCCCTTCCCCAGCCCCTGACCACTAATCTTTCTGTCTATGGATTTACTTATTCCAGACAGTTCATATAAAAGGGATCATATGGTATGTGATTTTTTGTATCTGGCTACTTACACTTCACCAGAGGTACATCCAAGTTACAGCATCTATCATAATCCATTCCTTTGAATAACAAAATGATATTCCATTGTCTATATAAACTACATTTTTATTTCATTTTTTAATTTTTTTCAAAAAATATGGGATACTTCATGAATTTGCCTGCCATCCTTGCACAGGGGCCAGGCTAATCTTCTCTGTGTCATTAGAATTTTAGTATACATGCTGCTGAAGTAAGCACTAAACCACATTTTGAAAAACCCATTCATCCATTGATGAACATTTGAGTTGTTTTCACATTTAGGGTATTATGATTAATGATGTTATAAATGTTCATGTCCAAGTTTCTATGAGTATATATGTTTTCATATTGTTTGGATATGTATGTAGGAGTGAAACTGCGGGATCATAGGGTAATTACATGTTTACCTTCTTGAGGAGCCACCAGACTGTTTCCCATAGCAGCTGCACCATTTTCCAGCAGCATATGAGAGCTCCAATCTATTCACACCCTTGCCAATGCTTGCTATTTTCATTGCTAAAATAATAATTATAATATAATAATATCATCACACAGCACCTACCAATATTAAAAAATGTCCAGTTCTCAACAGAAATGTACAAAGCATACAAAGAAATAAGAAAGTATGGTGTATTTACAGGGGAAAAAAAGAAATTGGTAGTAAACATCCCTGTAGAAACCAAGGCACTGAATTTACTGGATGAAGACTTTTAACTGTTTTTATTTTTTAGTTTATTTATTTATTTTGAAAGAGAGACAGAGGGACACAGAGAAAGAGAGAGAGGGCATGAGCAGGGGAGGCAGATAAAGAGGAAGAGAGAGAATCCCAAGAAAGGTCATGCTGTCAGCACAGAGTGTGACATGGGGATCAATCTCATGAACTGTGAGATCATGACCTGAGCCAAAATCAAGAGTCAGATTCTTAACCAACTGATCCATGCAGGCACCCCGACTTTAACTGTCTTAAATGTTCTCAGGGAGCTGAAGGAAATCATGAACAAGGAACTAAGGGGAACCAGGAGAATGATGTGTGAACAGTAGAGAATATCAATAAAGGGATAAAAATTATAAAAGGAATCAAATAGAAGTTCTGGATCTGAAAAGTACAGTAGCTGAAATTAAAAATTCACTAGACAAGTCCAGCAGCAGATTTGTTCAGATCTTTCTGAAAGGATCAACAAACTTGACAATAGGGCAACTGAAACTACCCAGTATGAGGGGCAGAAGAACAGAGTCCAAGGAACTTACAGGACATTATGAAGTGCACCAATACACATATTATGAGAATACCATAGGAACAGAGAGAGAAGGGGAGCAGAAAATATTTGAAGAAATAATGGCCAAAAACTTCCCAGATGTGATGAAAGACGTAACTCTACACATCTAAAAAGTTCAATGAACTCCAAGCAGGATAAACTGAAAGAGATCTACAATGGAACATATTACAAACTATCAAAGACCAAAGAGAAAATCTTGAAAGCAGCAAGAGAGAAATGACCTGTAACATACAAATGATCTTTGAGAAGACTAACAGCCAATTTCTCATCAGAAACCATGGAAGCCAGAAGGCAATGGGATAACATATTTAAATAATGTCAACTAAGAACTTTATAGTCAGCAAAATTATCCTTCAAAATGAAAGAGAGACATTTTCAAATAAACAAAAGCTAGAAGAATTCATCACTAGTAGACTCATCCTACAAGGGATAGCTAAAGGGAATTCAGGGTAAAACAAAAGGAACCTAGATGGTAACACAAAGTCATACAAAGAAATAAGACCTCCGGTAAATGTACAAATAAATAAAAAGCTGGTATAATTGTATTGTTGGGCTATAAATCCTCTTTTTGTTTCCTAAATGATTCAGAAGCCACAGGCACAAAACAATAATTATATATCTATGTTAATGGGCACACAACATATAAAGATGCAATTAGTGACAACAATAGCCTAAAGGGGGAGATGACGCTTGATAGGAGCAGAGTTAATGTATGCTGTTGAAGCTCAGTTTGTTTCTGTTCCATCTTGAGTCATATAAATTTAGGATTTAAACTCTAATCCCCAGTTTCACTAGGAAAATAACAATAAATTATATAGAAAAATAAATGAAATAAAAATCAATTCAATATAAAAGGAGAGAGTATTAGAGGAATTAAAAAACAAACAAAAAAATAAATATAGAAAACAAATAGCAAATGGACATATCTGGAGAGCCTACCAGGCTCAGTAGATAGAGCATGTGACTTGATCTTGGGGTTGAGAGTTCAAGTCCCACACTGGGGGTAGAGATTACTTAAAAATAAAATATTTTTTAAAAATCGACAGAACTGGGGTGCCTGGGTGGCTCAGTCAGTTAAGCATGACTTCAGCTCATGTCATGATATCACAGTCCATGAAGTGGAGCCCCATGTCGGGCTTTTTGCTGATAGCTCAGAGCCTAGAGCCTGCTTTGGATTTTGTGTCTCCCTCTCTCTCTCTGCCCCTCTCCCACTCCCACTTTGTCTCTCTCTGTCTCTCAAAAATAAACATTTAAAAAAATTTAAAATTGACAGAACTAAGTCCTTCATTATCCATAATTACTTTAAATGTAAATGGATTAAACTCACCAATTAAAATGCAGATATTCACAGAATGGATTTAAAAACATGATTCAACTATATGCTGCTTATAAGAGACTCAATTTAGACCCAAAGACAAATAAGTTGAAAGCGAAATGATGCAGAAAGATATTCCATTCGAATATTACCAAAAAAGCTGAAATGGCTATACTAAGACAAAGTAGGCTTAAGGTAAAAATTGTTATAAGAGAGAAAAAAAGGGCATTACATATTGATAAAAGGGTCAATTCATCAAGAAGATATAACAGTTATAAACATACATGCACCAAATAGGTGGAGTCCCAAAACATAAGTAAACATTGATAGAATTGGACGGAAAATAAACAGTTCTGCATTACCAGTTGAAGGCTCAATATTCCACTTCAATAATGGACAGAACATCTATACCAAAGATCAACAACAAGGAAACAGAATTTGAATATTAAAATCAATTAAAATTAACAGACATATATAGACCACTCCACTCACCAACAGCAAAACACACATTTAAAAAATTTTTATTTTATTTATTTATTTATTTATCAATTTATTGTCAAATTGGTTTCCATACAACGCCCAGTGCTCATCCCAACAAGTGCCCTCCTCAGTGCCCGTCGCCCTCTCTCCCCCCTCCCATACCTCCCTCAACCCTCAGTTTGTTCTTAGTATTTAAGAGTCTCTTACATTTTTTCTCCCTCCCTCTTTGTGGCTTTTTTCCCCCTCTTCTCCCCCCGATGGTTTTCTGCTAAGTCTCTCAAAATCTACCTATGTGTGGAAACATATGGTATCTGTCTTTCTCTGACTGACTTATTTCACTTAGCATAACACCCTCCAGTTCCATCCATGTTGCTACACATGGCCAGATTTCATTCTTTCTCATTGTCGCGTAGTATTCCATTGTGTGTGTGTGTGTGTGTGTGTGTGTGTGTGTGTGTGTGTACACCACATCTTCTTTATCCATTCGTCAGTTGGTGGACACTTAGTCTCTTTCCATGATTTGGCTATTGTTGACAGTGCTTCTATAAACATTGGAGTACATGTGCCCCTATGCATCAGCACTCCTGTGCCTCTTGGGTAGATTCCTAGCAGTGCTATTGCTGGGTCATATGGTAGTTCTATTTCCATTTTTTTGAGGAAACTCCACACCATTCTCCAGAGCGGCTGCACCAGTTTGCATTCCCACCAACAGTGCAAGAGGGTGCCTGTTTCTCCAGATCCTCGCCAGGACCTATAGTTTCCTGATTTGTTCATTTTAGCCACTCTGACCGGCATGAGGCAGTATCTCAGTGTGGTTTTGATTTGTATTTCCCTGATGATGAGTGACATTGAGCATCGTTTCATGTGTCTGTTGGCCATCCAGATGTCCTCTTTGGGGAAGTGTCTATTCATATCTTCTGCCCATTTCTTCACTGGGTTATTTGTTTTTCGGGTGTGGGGTTTGGTAAGTTCTTTATAGATTTTAGATATTAGTCCTTTATCCGATATGTCATTTGCAATGATCTTTTCCCATTCTGTCGATTGCCTATTAGTTTTGTTGGTTGTTTCCTTTGCAGTGTAGAAGCTTTTTATCTCGATGAGGTCCCAACAGTTCATTTTTGCTTTTCATTCCCTTGCCTTTGGAGATGTGTCAAGTAAGAAAATGCTGTGGCTCAGGTCAAAGAGGTTTTTTCCTGCTTTCTCCCCTAAGATTTTGATGGTTTCCTGTATCACATTCAGGTCCTTCATCCATTTAGAGTTTATTTTTGTGAGTGGTGTAATGAAGTGGTCTAGTTTCATTATTCTGCATGTTGCTGTTCAGTTCTCCCAACACCATTTGTTAAAGAGGCTGTCTTTTTTCCATTGGATACTCTTTCCTGCTTTGTCAAAGATCAGTTGGCCATATGCTTCTGGGTCCATTTCTGGGTTCTCTATTCTATTCCATTGGTCTATGTGTCTGTTTTTGTGCCAATACCATACTGTCTTGATGATTACCGCTTTGTAGTAGAGGTTAAAGTCTGGCATTGTGATGCCTCTCGCCTCGGTTTTCTCCTTCAATATTATTTTGGTAATTCGGGGTCTTTTGTGGTTCCATACAAATTTTAGGATTGTTTGCTCTAGCTTTGAGAAGAATGCTGGTGCAATTTTGATTGGGATTGCATTGAATGTGTAGATTGCTTTGGGTAGTATTGACATTTTAACGATATTTATTCTTCCAATCCATGAGCATGGGATGTTTTTCCATTTCCTTGCATAACACACATTCTGAAGTGTACATGGATCATTAAATTTTAAATCAACAATTGAATGCTCTTTGGATCAGTTGGCTATTGGTAAGAAAAAAAAGAATTACTTATTTGGGTCTTTGTAACTATGAGCAGTCCTTATCTCTAATACTTCCAATGTGCTTTGAAGACTCTGTCTTCAGTACAGTGTCACGCACAAACGAGCATTGGCTCGGGTCTGCGGTTTCTTGATGTGCATGAAACCCATGTAAAATGATTGTTGACAAGCTTAACATTGTATTTGAACAAAAATTATATTGCTGTTTTCCCACTTGCCAACTTTTTCAGGGGGAGAGATGTACTTCTCAAACTAGGAATGTGAAAATTCATAGTCTTGAGGTCAGGAGGTGGGGATCCCTGATCCATCATTCCAGAGTCAAGCAGGTAGTGCTTTCTCCTTGGGTACCAGGAATTCTGGAGAAGGTGCCCATTTCAGGTACGGCTAAAAGGTGATAAAGCTTTTCTGTACACATGAAAAGGAGAAAAATTAGTTCTCTTTATTGAGATGGAGGTGAACTTGAAAATCTAGGGAATTGACACTACGGTGATGCCTGAGGGATCTCACTCCATTCCATTATTATCATAAATCTATTCACTCATTTCTAACTCCTTAGGCCTAGAGATTTATTCTTACACACTAAATCAAGGAAGTTATGGATTTCAACTTCATTTATTGTGGTCGTCAATTACTCCAGCTATTAGTCAACCAACAAAGCAAACTGTAGGAGTCACAACCAGCTGCTCGTGCTAACACGAATCCAGAATATTCACTAAGTGCCTCTACATCAATAAATTCAGCTCAGTCCAACATTGTTCTCCTCATTATCAATAAAATCACTTTCAAACACTCTACTCATGATTCTTCTGACAACAACTACAAAAAATCTTCATATATGCCTTTTTACCCAGGTTAAACTTCGTATTCTTCTTCCATGATGTGCAGGTAATGAGTCTAGAGGCAGCAAAATGCCGTGGAGGGGGTGAGAAGCATTTTCTTACAAACGAATTGCCTCAGCGAGAACATTCCAAAGTCTGCGACAAGGGAGGCTGACTCGGGTAGGGGAAGAGCGCTGGATTCTAACAGTGAGAGAGGTGCCGTGGAACTTGGAAGTTTGTGGTTTTCATATTCATCAGAATCCACTCAAAGGTCCCCATTCCAATTTGTAGGGCTCCACGTTTCCCCGGTCAATGTCCTAACTTTTGGTAAAACGCCCGGAGAGGCTGTAGTGTCAACCTGGGTTGTTCTTCAACAACTTGAAAGATAAGATTTGGGTCATAAAAAAAAGTACGCTCTTTTTTAGCTTGGGGTCTAGCCCACCTGCTTTTGACTCTAAATTAGAACAGCTCATGACCGTTTAATCAACTTTGTGTCCTTGGAACTCTGTGCACAGGAAATCTCTGCCAGCCGACGGAGCCCCTTTCCCCGTTAGCACTTGTGAGGCTCTGTCTCCCAGGATGTTCTCTGTTTCCCTTTCAGCCCCTTTCAACAATCCCTGACAGCAAAAATAAGCTGGAACGGGTGACGTAAAGTCCTTAAAAAGCCTGGAGCAGGCTTGAGGTTAAGAGAAGAAGTAAAGAAACAGAGTGCAGTCACTCTTGTTCCTTGTAGCCTTACTTTGTGGGGTTTGTTTTGCTTATAAATAGAAAGTTTAGGGGCCCCTGGGTGGCTCAGTTGGTTGAGCGTCTGACTTCAGCTCAGGGCATGATCTCCCGATTTGTGGGTTCTGTCCCTGCATCGGCCTATGTACTGACAGCTCAGAGCCTGGAGCCTGCTTCAGATTCTATGTCTCCCCCTCTTTCTGCCCCTCCCCTGCTCATGCTTATCTCTCTCTGTCTCTCAATAATAAATAAATAAATATTTTTAAAAAATAAAAAGAAAGTTTAAAGATGCTGTTATCTAACGAAGATTTTATCGGTGAGGTATTAAGTGCTCATCTTTCCTGGGCCGCCCCAAGAAATGTCTCATCGACATTCTTACTACAAAGCTTCCATCCGTAAAGACGGTACTGGTCACATGACTACCGGGGATGTGGGGCCAGGATCCAAGCCGGAGAAGCCGTGGAGGATCCCATCACAAAGCAGGTGGAGCCGCTGCACGGAAAAGCACCAGAGGCTCCAGTCAGAGCCAACAGAGGTCAGGGCAATAAATGCCTTGTCTACGCACTCCTCCGACCTGACCCGATGCAGAGGGAGGCCAGGACGGACGGAACGCTGTGTAGTCTAGGAATGTTTCCATTCCCAGGAGCTCAGATTAAAAAAAAAAAAAAAAAAAAGGCATGCTGCACGGACTGTATTATTGGAAGACAGTCATTATAACATCCTGTGTATACGGCGAGTCGAAGTCACAGCGCCTAGTCTCTGTAGATACCTTCCCAAACATCCGGACACAAAACTTACAAATATACGTATTTCACCCCTGCCTGATGATTTTAATGAACAAATTTTCATTTAGAAATACCAAAACTCAATCCTCATATAATTCTCTTCAGAGAATACCCTAAGCAACTCTCCAAATTTGGAGAATACTTAAAAATTAAGAACACTGTCCTACCCAAAATTCCCGCCCCCCCAATTCCCTGACAGCAGGTACCGTCCAGTAGGGCTGGGAGGGTTCCATAAGCTCTGCTGTCACTTCAGAGCCATCCTGGAGGAAGGACAGGTGGGAACAGGGTGCTCCCTGCTTAAAGCGGCAACTGAAACGCGGTCCTGCATTTTCTCCTCCTGTGACCCAGGGGCTGCGGAGGCCAGGCCTCGCTAGACGCAGTGCGCGTGGCAAAGGGCCAGCAGGCGTGTACGGCAGGCCCGGGTTTGGTCTCTGGCGTGACCAAAAGGAGACCGCATCCCAAGAGTAATGGTGCGTGACGCAAATGTTTGGTTTGCACCTGGCTCTGGTCTGCTTCCCCAAATGCCAAAGATCAAAACTGCAAGCCCTCAAGTCCACATAGGCTGTTAGCAATACATTTCCAGAGGCTTCAGACCAAACTTCTTGCATTTTCATTTAAATTTAAGACTTAGGCTGTTCACGGTATCATAATGCAAAGTTTTAGTCTTGTGAAATTTTACCATTTTCAGAAGTATCTTTTTAAAGTATTTTTTAGGTTTATTTATTTATTTTGAGAGATAAAGAGAGAGAGGACCAGCAGGGGAGAAGCAGAGAGAGAGGGAGTTAGAGAGAGAGCAAGCGAGCACGAGTGCATGAGCAGGGGGAGGAACAGAGAGAATCTCAAGCAGACCCCGGACTGTCAGCACAGAGCCCGACCAGGGGCTCGAACTCACAAACCGTGAGACCATGAGTTGAGCCGAAATCGAGAATCAGAAGCTCAACCTCTGAGCTGCCCAGCTGTGCCGTTTTGAAGTATTTTTTTTAATGTTTATTTATTTTTGAGACAGGGAGAGACAGAGCATGAGCGGGGGAGGGACAGAGAGAGAGAGGGAGACACAGAATCCGAAGCAGGCTCCAGGCTCTGAGCTGTCAGCACAGAGCCTGACGGGGGGCTCGAACTCACAGACTTCGAGATCATGACCTGAGCCGAAGTCGGACGCTCAACCGACTGAGCCACCCAGGCGCCCCCCCATTTTGAAGTTTTAAAGTTACATATTCAGTGCAATAGTAGGGCTGGCTCAGTGCGAGGTCAGTGGAGGACACTACTCATCTGTGGTGAGAAACGCTCTCACCCTCCAGTGTCCGGGGTGCAGAGTCCGTGTGGGGTCAGCGGTCAAGCCACAGGTGTCCTGAGCTACAGGAACTACTTGGTCAGAATCAGCTGCCTTGCCAGCTAAGTTCTGACTGAGCACAAAATCAGCTGCCTTGCCAGCTAAGTTCCTCTAAGCGGGAAACTTAATTTCAAACCACGATATTTCTTCAGAGGTTCTGACCATTTTTCTATGACCACAAGATTAGGAAAACTTACTTACTCCAGGTTACCTAATATACCTTTATATTTCTTGATACTCCTGATAATTTTTTTTATTTTAAAGTTTATTTATTTTGAAAGAGAGAAAGAGCACGTGTGTGCACCAGTGGGGGAGGGGCAGAGAGAGAATCCCAAGTAGGCTCCGCATTATCACTGAAGAGCCCGGCTCGGGGCTAAGCTATGAGACCATGACCTGAGCCAAAATCAAGAGTCAGACACTCAATCGACTGAGCCCCCCGGGCGTCCTCCACCAGATCATTTTTTTTAAAAACCCATCTTCGTAAGGTGTTCGTTTACACATCACTATTTTGAATTTATTAGAAAACTGAAAAGGCATAAATTTTTCTGATCACGCACATCTTTTGGGAGAACCCACGAGGAACTCCACCCCCCCACCCGCTGTAATTCCATGTTGTTTTTATGAAACTGTCCATGTCCTTTACTTATTTAACTACTCCCAAGCAAAAAGAAAACAGAAACAAAACCACTGTGCTCATCACGTTTTTCTCAAGCCAGACTCGCCTGTTACCGGGGGGAAGGGCCAACGCAAAGCAGTCAGTGAAAACGACACGGCGCCGCCCTAGGACCATCGTCAGTGCAAATCCGCCCGCGATGCGAGTTCTTGAGAACAAACAACTAGAGAAATGCAATAAAAATTCCCTCTTCATCTCCTTTTAAAAAGAAAAAGGGAAGGAGACGTGGCCCCGGTGTCGCAAACGCGCCTGAGCCGGCGGTCGAGGGCTCTGGGCCGCCACCAGAATGCACGTGTGCGTGTGGCCGCCCTGCTGCCCGGAGCGTCCCTTCCACCCACGCTCTGCTTTGCAGCTGAGAGCAGAGTATTTCTCATTTTGATAGAAAAAGCTCCTACGGGAATTTTCTGTCCTGGGTCCATCAGCCAAAGGACACGACCAAGTCCGTACTGGGCCCCCGCAGAGTTCGCCCTGGCTGGAGTCAGCTCTGGTCAGTGCTGGCTTTAGACCTGACTCCGAGTCACAGAGCGCGCACACCGATCTTAAAACTGCGTCGAGGAAGTGCGTCGGCGCGACGACCACGCTGCTCCGCACGGTGACTTGTCCTCACCGTCCCTCGATGCTCTTCCGGGTATACCGCCACACGTGGGGTGGGGGTCACGGAGAACGCACCGTGACTCCAGTGGACACTGGCAAGCTGCTCCCGGTAAGGACGTCCACCTGCACCCGGCCACCGCCTCAGCGTGGGAGAGCGTGTCACCGACTAAGGCGCATTTTGTCCCCTACCCAACAGGAGAAAAACAACTCCACTTCCTTTTCTTTAACTATGTCACCTCCTGAAGCATTTGCTAGCGAAGACCAAGCCCACCATGGGCACCCCAGCGGCTCCCTAGCTCCCTGTCCGCAGTGAACACCACTCTGGGCTGCCAGGGGGGCTGCCGAGGATCTGGAGGGAGGGGACTTGTTCCAGCCAGGACGCGCAGGTCCCAAGGTTAGGGCCCCCCCCACAGGCTCCAGAGAGCCTCCGACCTGGACAAGGGCACGGGGACTCAGAAAACCAGTCTGCGAAGACAGTGACCACTTTTCCACCAGGGGGAGTGTGAGGCTGGCACAGAGGAGGGTGCCTCCAACCTGTAATTTCCAGCTGACGAAACAGTGCCAGCATGTGACTCTCGCCTCCAGCTTCCTTGCAGCCGGGCTCAGGACGGACTCTGCAATCTGGCTGACCACCACGGGAAGGGGCAGCGTGGTGGATTTTTTTGCCTGGGATGTTCTGACGGGAGGAAAACACTTTAGATATTTGAGTTTTAGGGGTGCCTGGGGGGGTCAGTCAGTTGAGCGTCCAACTCTTGATTTCAGCTCAGGTCATGTGGGATGGGGACTCCATGTTGGGTGTGGAGACCGCCTGGGATTCTCTCTCTCCCTCTGCCCCCTCCCCTGTTTGTGCTCTCTCTCTCTCTCTCTCTCTCTCTCTCTCAAATTAAAATAAAATAAAATAAAATAGGGACACCTGGGTGGCTCAGTCAGTTAAGTATCTGACTTCAGCTCAGGTCATGATCTTGAGGTTCGTGGGTTCGCGCCCCACATCGGGCTTTGTGCTGACAGCCTGGAGGCTGCTTCAGATTCTGTGTCTCCTTCTCTCTCTCTCTGCCCCTCCCCGACTCATGCTCATGCTCACTCTCTCTCTCTCTGTCTCAAAAATAAATGTTAAAAAAATAAAATTAAAATTAAATTAAATAATAAAACAAATATTAGAGTTCTAGTTAAATTCATATTTAGGGTTAGCTTAGGGTTAGGGTTAGGCCAAGCACAAATATCCACTGACTTTTTAATCCCTCAAAGGGGACTCTTTTACATTACAAAAACTTTCTTGAAAACTTGAGATAATCTATGAGCACACACTCGAACTTGAACCTCCCCTTCCCCACACCCTCCACAACCTCTCCTGCCGAAACAGGCTCCCTGGGCCTTCTGCGGCTCCCTCCACACCCGTGCGCTCCGAGGGAAAGAGCTAGGGCTCCGTGGGCCTGTCTGAGCCAGCTCCCCGCTCCGACCTTCCCGCCGGCCGCCTGCGCGGACTGGAACACCCCGCTCTCTCGGTCCGTGGCCGACTGACCCTCCGCCAGAGGCCCGCACCTCTACCTTGTGCTGCAGAAGGAAACGCGTCCTGCCTTACAGGGGGTCGAGGCTTCTCATTCCTGGACCCCAGGAAATACGACGACACAACCGATTTCAACCCAATAATAAAAGAGAAGTAAAAAGGAACGACTTCCCACCCTAAGAGGGTTACATTAAAAATCTAAAAATCTAGAATGTGGACTTTCAGAACTTCGGCTGCGGCAAAACCGGAAACCAAACAGCTCTTGTTCCCGCAGTCACCGAGCCTGACGGTGCCACCTGCGGCGGCTGACCCCAGCTGCGGAAGGACTGACACGGGCGCGCCCCTTTGCGCGCGTCCACGGTGTCCGGCGGCTGTTGGGCGCCGTGCCCACCCCCCCCCACCCCCAGGCCCAGCACCGACGGCGCCCACGCTGCGCGCGGCAGAGCAGAAAGTGAGCCTCGGCCCGAGTTACCCGGTTAGGAATCCGCTCTGGGGGATGCTGATCCTGAGGGAGGCTGTCGCACTGACTGAGGGGATGACATTCCTATGTGGCCTTTACCCAGGATGATGCTTCTAACACGTGATGCTTTTTGAAATTATCTGAATCTTTGAGGCGCCTGGGTGGCTAGGTCTGTTGAGTGCCTGACTTTTGATTTTGGCTCAGGTCATGATCTCGTGGTTCCTGGGATCCAGCCCTGCATCGGGCTCTGTGCTGGCAGTGCGGAACCTGCTTGGGACCCTGTCTCTCTCTCTGCCCCGTCCTGCTCATTCTCTCTCTCAAAAATAAAAATAAAAAATACAATTCTCTAAATTGCGAAGCATTTAAAGTCCACACTTTGTGCAAAAAGTTACTGGAGAGGGGACTAAACCAAGGGGGCACCCTGCCTGCCGAGCGGGCAGAGGACACTGCAGGGGGCTCACCCTCCTGCCCCCATCTGTGTCTCTGTAAGGCCGGGTGTCTGCATCCACCCAACACCACCTACGGCACCCAAGGCCGGAGCGGACCGCGTCACCTGCACCGCCCGGCAGGCAGCTGTCCCTGCTCCGCGTGTTTCCAGTCTTCAGGGGGCCCTCACCTCCAAGACCCTCAGACTCAGAACTGGAGCCTCCACTGCCCCCTGCAGAAGGCCCTGTGCCCCCCCCCCCGCCCGTCCTGGGCAGACAGATGCCTAGTGGGGTCCCTCCCTGGCCTCCCCTCTCTCAGCCAAGGGCCCCTCTGCCCTCCCAGGCACAGGAAACCTGCTGTCCTCTTTTCTCTCACGCCGGGCACCCAATCCAGCCGCAAGTCCCGCTTCAAAGTACATCCTGGTTCACCTGCTGCAGACTCTCGGGCACGAGAACCCCCGGGCGGTGCCGTCCCGTGAGTGCCGCTCAAGTTCCAGTTAACTAAACAGGATACGACTTGAAGTGAGTTCCTCACGGCACTAGCCAGATTACAAGTGTCCGGAGACAACGCGTGGCTAGAGGCTGCCTGGCGGGACACGGAACATCTCCGTGGCACACCAAGTCCAGAACGGACGGGCTGTTCCAGAAGCCACATCGCCAGCCTTTTCAAAGTAAATTTCCATTTAAAAAATAGGGAACCTAGGGGCTCCTGGGTGGCTCAGTCGGCTACGCGTCCGTCTGACTCTTGGTTTCGGCTCAGGTCATGATCTCATGGTTCGTGGGATTGGCCCCACGTTGTGCTCTGTGCTGACAGTGTGGAGCCTGCTCCGGATTCTCTCCTCCACCCGAGCCTCCCCTGCTCTCTCTGTCTCTCTCTCTCTATCTCTCAAAAAAAAAAAAAAAAGCATTTAAAAAATCTTTTAAAAAATAGGGAACCTAGAAACTAAGAGATTAGAGGAGCATCAGCTAACTGCAATATCTGAACCTTTCCTGGATCTTGTTTTGGTGAACGAGCTTCTTACAAGGCCTCGTGGACATCCCGGTCCCGCTCCTCACCTTAGGGGGAGAGCTCTCAGGTTTTCCTAAGGAAAGGATGATGTTCGCCGTGGGTCTTTCCTACGTGGCCTTCATGATGTTGAGGTAGGATCGTTCTAGCCCTACATTGTCGAGGGTTTTTATTAAGAGTGGATGGTGTGTTTGGTCAAATGCTTTTTCTGCATCTATTGACAGGATCATACGGTTCTCAACCTTTCTTGTATTAATGCGGTGTATCGCTTTCATTGGTTCGTGAAAGTGAACCAGCCCTACGGTCCAGGAATAATTCCACTTAATCATGGAGAATTATTTTCATGTGCTGTTCAATTCGATTTGCTCATGTCTTGTTGAGAATTTTTGCATCCATGTTCACCAGGGCCTGTAATTCTCCTTTTGAGTGGGGTCTTTGTCTGGTTTTGGAATCAAGGCAAAGCTGGCCTCATAGAATGAGTTTGGAAGCTTTCCTTCCATTTCTATTTTTCGAACAGTTTGAGAAGAATAGGAATTAATTTTCTTTAAATGTTTGACAGAATTCCCCAGGGAAGCCATCTGGCCCAGGACTCCTGTTTGTTGGGAGATTTTGGATAACTGGTTCAATTTCTTTGCTGGTTACGGACCTGTTCAAATGTTCTATTTCTTTCTGTTTCAGTTTTGGTAGTTTATGTTTCTAGGAATTTGTCTGTTTCTTCCAGACTGCCCAGTTTGTTGGCACACAATTCTTCATAGTATTCTCTTATACTACTGTGAATGTGGGATAGGAGTGCTTCTGTGGCGTCGGTTGTGATCGCTCCTCTTTCATTCGTGATTGTCTCTATCGGGGTCCTCTTTTCTTTCTGTTAAGTCTGGCCAGGGGTTTATCAATTTTCTTTATTCTTTCAATGAACCAGCATTCAGTTTAATTGATCTGTTCTATTTTGTTGTTGTTTGTGTCTATGTCATTTATTTCTGCTCTAATCTTTATTATTTCCCTTTTTCTGCTGGTTAAGACTTTATTTGCTGCTCCTTTTCTAGGTCCTTTAGGTGTACGACGAGGTTGTGTATTTGGGACCTTTCTTGCTTCTTGAGACTGGCCTGCAGTGCGATGGCCCTTCCTGTTAGGACGCCTTCACTGCATCCGGAGCGTGTGGACTGTCGTGTCTCGTTTTCACTTGTTTCCATGTGTTCTTTTATTTCTTCTTTAATTTCCTGGTTAACTCATTCATTCTTTAGTAGGATGTTCTTTAACCTCCATGTATTTGAGGGCTTTCCAGTTATATATCATGAAACATTATTCAGTAATCTAAAGGAATGACATAATGCCATTTACAGCAATGCGGATGGAACCAGAGTGTATTATACTGAGCAAATTAAGTCGGTTGGAGAAAGACAAGTATATGATTTCACTCATATGTAGAATTTAAGAAACATAACAGATGAACATAGAGGAAGTGAAGGGAAAATAAGATGAAAAAAAAGAGAGGGAGACAAATCATAAGAGACCCTTAAACACAGAGAACAAATTGGGCGTTGATGGAAGGAGGTGGGCAGGGGGATGGGCTAGATGGGTGATGACATTAAGGAGGGCCCATGTTGGGATGAGCACTGGGTGTTGTATATAAGCGATGAACCACTGAATTCTACCCCTGAAACCAATACTAGACTATAGGTTAACTGACTTGAATTTAAATAAATAATTTAGTCTAATGAAAAAAAAAGTCTCATGGGAAGTAAACACACGTGGAGATTTTACATTAATTAGCTTGACTGTGGTAATCATTTCACTATGTACAGGTGACCAAACCATCACGTTGCATACCCTAAATATGTACAATATTTTACTTAGAAACATATAAATAAAAATGTTTAAAACTTATGGGACACTTAGGGAAATGTGAACACTGGTATTTGTAGACAGGCGTTTGCAGAGTCCAGATTTTGTGTGACGACGTTTGTTACGACTTCTGTTTTAGAAGCACACACTGAAAGCCTCGCAGGTGAAGAGCTCGGATGTCTGGGGCTCCCCTGGGAACAGGTCAGGGTGCGGGAGGGGCGCAGGGGTGGGGAGATGGCGGACACACGAATGGCCACGGGGTGGTACCTGTCAGAGCTGCTAACGGGAAGACGTGGATCCGCTGAACTATTCTCTCTTCGTATCCAAGTGTTAGAGGACAAACAGCAACGAAAGTAAAACATACATAGAGGTGAACACGCAGCGCGAACCCTGCACGACCACGTCCCCTTCCCTCCGCGCCCCCCGCTCCCACCCGGGTCCCTGTAACAAGGGCATAGCCCACCCGCCGCACCCAGGTCTGCACCCCTCGGCCCTCCCGATTTTCTAGTCACACAGAGAGACTGTTCCAAACAAAACTGTGCGTGGACGCAGTGCCGCCCTTCCGAGAGTTCTACGAAGGCCTCCCTCTGTCAGGGCCAGTGCAGAAACTCCCCCACGCCCCAGCTGGTGGCTTCTAGACATGGCCTTTGGAGGCCCCGCCAAATCTGGAGTATACAAAGAGAAATTTGGGGGAGCCCTTCCTGCCAGCCATGTCTGGTCTCGTGTGGTGACCTACACCTGCTGTGGTGGGCCTGAGCCTCAAGCCCGGGGTGGGACCGCAGAAGGCCCAGGGCTGTGCAGAAGCTTTGCCGCTCGAACAGAAAAGTTGCGCTTGGGAAGCCGAGAAAAGCTAGGTCAGAGTGTCCCCGCGGCCCTTTCCATAGCCGCGAAGGGCCCTGAAGGAGCAAAACAGAGGGGCCCCGGGCTCTTGCGGCCAGACTTGAGCTGCGTCCCAAGCCCTAGGAGCTGATTCAGATCCAGCCCGAGTGGGGGGCCCCATCTCGCCAGTGCCCCTGAGCTGAGCAGGACGCCTGCTCTGAGACCCACTGGTAGGACAGGCTTTCTTAGAATGGAGGGACAGGATAAGGAAAATGAAGGCAGACTCAGAAGGGGGGCGAGTCCGAGTTACCCAGGCCCAAGAAAGCCTGGGGAGTTTGAAAAAGGATGTGCTGGCTCAGTCGGTTCAGCGTCTGACTTCGGCTCAGGTCACGATCTCTCGGTCTGTGAGTTCGAGCCCCGCGTCGGGCTCTGTGCTGACAGCTCAGAACCTGGAGCCTGCTTTGGGTTCTGTGTCTCCCTCTCTCTCTGCCCCTCCTCCACTCATGCTCTCTCTCTGTCTCAAAAATAAATAAACATTTAAAAAGTTAAAAAAAAAAAAAAAAAGAAAAAGGGTGCACTGGGGAGAAATCGTTCAAGCTGAGAACTGTTTCACGTCCCACTCTGTCATTTAGCTGGGGGGCAGCTTCACCAGCGCCAGGACTCAGAAAACATCAATGAGATCCCAACGCAGCAGTGGCCACCGGCAGAGCTAGTGCCCCGTCAGCTCGGAGGGCCCCGGGCCCCAAGGCGGGGGAGAGAGCTGTCCACGGGGGGCCGAGTTCACTCTTCTTGCCCTTTTCAGTCCCCGAAGCACGTTGATCTGAGGCACTCGCTTGGCGTCTGTGGGCTGGGACACGTGGCATGTTGAAGTGCCGCCCAGTTAGCCGGTTCCCCCTCAAGGCAAACGGCCGATGAGTCCGGGCTGCCTCTCAGATTCCATTTTCCTAAGACAAGGAACGCAATTCCCATCTCCTAATCCCATTAGAAAAATACGAAGTTAAAACATGCACAGTTGCTAATACCATAATTTCCCCAAACTAAAAAAGTAAGGATTGAGTTTAGAAGTCTGGAGCCGTCTCATTTTGTGTCCTCCCATGCCGGGTCAAGTGCAACGAGGCCCACGACACCCAGATGGGGCCTGCGGCTTGCGCTGACCAGCAGGGAGAGGAAAGAGCAGGGTCCACGCAAGGGGACACCCCACAGGCGGCGGCCGGCTCGCTCCCGCCGCGGCACCGCGCGGGCGGTGGAGACGGACGGGCTGGCTCCGGCTGGCCCGCACCCCGGATCTCAGCCGGTGTACCCCAGGGCTCGGGGCCCACGGCGGAATGCCGACGGGCAAGCTGAAAGAGAAGCCCTACCCCTAAAACCCGAACCGAACCGCAGCTGGAGACCCTGCCCTCCGGTCCCGGTGGTGCGGCGGGCGCGGCGGCCGGACTGCAGCGAGCGGCGGCCTCGCAGCTCCCAGGGCCTTTCCAGGAGGCGCGATGCGGACGAGCTCCCGGCCGCCCGCGAGGCCAGCGCGCGGGTCTCCCGGGATCCGCGAACGCCCCGCGCGGGGCGCGGCGGCGAGGCCCCCGCGGGGCCCGGAAATGCCCGGATGGGGACCGTCCCCTGGGACGCGGCTCCCGCCTCTGCGTTTCCGCCTGGGGCCGCCCTGGGAACGGCGGGGGGCCGGGAGACGTGCCCACGCGTGGCCGCTTTGGAGGCACCGGCGTCCGCTGTTACGCGCCCGGGCTCTGACCCGGGCGCCTGGTTAGCTCTCCTGGGCCGGTGCCTCCCCTCTGCCTGGGCCTCGCTTTCCGCGCTTGTGGATGAGGACTGATCTTGCGAGCCCGCACCCCGCCGGCGAGTGGCCTGGGGCTGGCGACCGGGGCGCCTTTCTGCCTCCCACAGCCTCCGCCTACCCTTTGTCTTCTCCCCGATTTCCTCCGGTGTCTCCACCACCCCAGACACCCTGAGCCTGTCACATGCTGCAGGGGACCTCCGAGAAAACACGCGGCAACAACCTCTTTCGGTAACCAGAAGATTGCCAGAATAGAGTAACCGCTGCTCTGTGGGCCACCCGCGTATTGCGCGCAAGGCTGCACAGCTCCGGCCTCCGCTTGGGCCCCTCCCCTTGCTGGGAGCCCTTTCCCCGTCCCAGGGGGGCTGGCCCGGTGGCCAGGCTCACTCTCCCCGGCAGGAGGCAGGTGTGGGAGCCGCAGCCTCTCACCCCGAGGGGCTCCCTTGCCCACAACAAAGGGGTGCAGCGGAGAAGTGAGGACTGCGGGCTGACTCTGGCTCTCCGACGGGTTACCAGGATTAAGTTAGTACAACGTGCTCACGTCTCTCTCGCTGGAAGAACACAGGGCATGTTACACTTTATTGTTACTAATCCTCTGGCACCATATGCACTTGCTCATCTTTGCTTCTCAAGAGGGCAGGTGGTTGTCCAACTGGCTCATTAGCACTGAGGTATTAAGGGCTAATAACGGGTGAGCCTACACACCTTCCTGCCACGGCCGATTTCCCTCGGGGAATTCTCAGTAACTGTCAGGGTGCTTTTCAATGCAATTAACAGGACTAAGTGAATTGTTTTAACAATACAGATACTTCTCATTTCACGCAAAAGGAGGAAAGAGACAGGCAGTGAAGGACGTTCATTCGTGGCTCAGACGTGCCCAGGCCATGGTTTCGGTGCTGTCACATCTGCCACAATCTCCAAGCAAGTGTCCAGAGGCAGGAAAAGGGGCCCTCTCCTCTTGCACCCTCGCTTCGCACTGGCCAAGTGCCCATTTCTAAACCTAGTGCTGGCAAGGCCGGAGCTGCCTTGATGCCTTGGCTTTGAGGGGGGACACATGCTGCCCAGCTAGGTTCTGGTTAGCCGGGAAGAAGGTGGGGGGCCCCATCATCCCCTTGCTGTAATGCCTCAACCCCAAGGAAGGCGTCAAAAACAGTGGAGCTACAGTCAAACTGGTGGACGATCCCAGACTTGCTCAGAACCTCAGCAGCTTCATCTGTACCACGGGGCTGCCAGTACCCTGCAGGCTGCTGGGAGTACGTGGGGACAGCCACGGAAAGCACAGTTTGCACCATCAAGCCTTCAGCCAGCATGTGGTTTATATCCACTATGATTATCATAGCCCTCCTCCAGTTAAGCTACTCCATGTGACTATTCAAGTGTTCAACTGTAAATATCAGTATTGTTGATACAATGTGCTGCTTCGGACCCTGAGTATTGCAGATGAGGGATTGCAGACCTGTGTTTATTCTTCAGAAGTATTATAAATGTAAATAAGATAAAACTTTACCCCTTTCTTGAATCTTTGAGTGCTATTTGTACATTTTCTCCCATTTCATTATCTTCCGATTTTTTATTGTGGTAAAATACACACAGCGGAAACTTTGTCATCTAAACCATGTCGAAAAACACATCAGTGTAACAGACTGATGTGCAGCTGTGACCACCATCCGCCCCTGTAATCACTTCTGTCTTGGAAAACTGAACCTCTCTACCTGCTGACACGAACTCCGGTCCCCCAGCCCCTGGCCCCACCACACGTATGACGGTGACTGCCCTAAACACCTCGTGTGAGTGTAATCCTACAGGATTTGTGTTTCTGTGACCGTCAGCTTGTTTCACCTAACATGTCCATATCTTTGCCAACACTTGGATTTATTTTTGTGTTAATTAAAAAAAACGGCTGTATTTTGTCATGAATATTTAGCAGAAAATATGGTTCCAAATGACCTAACACCACTATTTTTTTCTAACAGGTATGAGTTTCCTATTGTATGGGTGTTTGTTTTTTTTAAAGTAAACTCTACCTCCAATGCGGAGCTCGAACTCACGACCCCACGACCAAAAGTCGTGCACTCTATCAACCGAGCCGGCCAGGCACCCCTGATTATGCATGTGTTTTAAATAGCAGCCACCCTATGGGTGTGAGATAGTATCTCATCGTGGCTTTGACTTGCATTTGCCTGCTGATGAGTGATGTTGAGCATCTTTTCATGCGATGATTGGCCTTCTGTGTATCGATTTTGGAGAGTTCCAATTCCTTTGCCTATTTCTGGACTGTTCACGTTTTGTTGTTGAGTTGTAGGCATTCTTCATATATTTTAGATATTGATCTATCAGATATATGACTTACAGATATTTTCTCTTATTCTGTGGGTGGCTTTTTTATTGATAGTGTATCTTCTTTCTTTTCTTGCCTATGCCTTTTTGTCATATCTGAGAAATCACCGCCAAATCCAATGTCCTGAATCTTTTGGCTTATATATTAGGAATTTTACAGTAACCATTTTTATTCATTTTTAGTTACTTTTTGTATACGGTGTGATGTAAGGGTCTGATTTCATTCTTTTGCATGTGGATATCCCATTTCCCCAGCACTATTTGTTGAGAAGACTCCCTTCCCCATTGGATGATCTTGGCACTTTTCTCAAGAGTCAATGGACCGTATATAAAGAGTTTATTCCTGGGGCTCTCAATTCTATACTGTCAGCCTATACGTCTATTTCTAAGTCAATACCACAGCGTTGGACTACTGTAGTTTTCTCGTAAGTTTTGAAATCGGGAAATATAACTCTTCCAGTTTCTTTTTCAAGACTGTTTTGGCTATTTAGGATCCCTTGAGATTCTATATGAATTTTAGGATGGGCTTTTCTATTTTTGCCAAAAATATCACTGGGATTTTGATAGAGATTGCATTGAATCTGTAGATCACTTTGGGTAATACTATTTAACATCTTCCAACCCATGAGGATAGGATGTGTTTCCATTTATTTGTCTTTTTAAAAAAATTTTTTTTCTTAATGTTTATTTTTGAGAGACAGAGAGACATAGCATGAGCGGGGAGGGGCAGAGAGAGAGGCAGACACAGAATCCGAAGCAGGCTCCAGGCTCTGAGCTGTCAGCACAGAGCCCGACGCGGTGCTTGAACTCACACACTGTGAGATCACGACCTGAGCCGAAGCCAGCTGCTTAACCGACTGAGCCGCCCAGGTGCCCCCCATTTATTTGTCTTCTTTCAGCAGTGTTTTGTGGTTTTCATTGTGCAAGTCTTCACCTCCTTGGTTAATTCCTAAGTATCTTATTCTTTTTAATGTTACTATAAATAAAATTATTTTTGTAACTTCTTTTTCAGACCATGTTGTAGAGAAACGCAACTGATTTTTGTTCTGACTTCGAATCCTGTTACTTTGCAGAATTCATTGATTAGATCTAACAGCTTTTTTTGTGGAGTCTTTAGGATTTTCTACGCATAAGATCAGATCATCTGCAAACAGATATAATGTTACTTCTTCATTTCCAATTTGAAGGCCTTTTCTTTCTTTCTCCTAACTACTCTGGCTGGAACTTCCAGTACTGTGTTGGACGGGAGTGGTAAAAGCAGGCATCCTTGTTTTGTTCCTGATCTTCTAGGAAAAGCTTTGTCTTTCACCATTAAGTATCATTTGCTGTGTTTTTTCACATACGGCTTTTATAACATTAAGGTAGTTTCTTTCTATTCCTATTTCGTTGAATTTTTTTTTTCATGAAAGGATGCTGAATTCTGTCAAATGCTTTTTCTGTGTCAAGATGATCGTGTGTTTTTCCTTTACCTTCTTGACGTGGCACATAACGTTTATCGATTGCATGTTGAACCATCCTTGCATTCCAGGGAAAAAATGCCACCTGGTCAGGATATAGAATCTTTTTAATATGCTGAATTGTTCGCGTCTTTTGAGGATTTCTGGATCAGTAAGGAATACTGGTCGGTAGTTTTCTTTGCCTGTAGTCTCTTTGTCTTATATCAGAGTTATGCTGGCTTCCTAGAATGAGTTAGGAAGTGTTCCCTCCTCTTCCATTTTTTTTTTAATTTCAGAATTGGTATTAGTTTCTTTAAATGTGTAGAATTCATCAGTAAAACCATCAGGTACAGGGCTTTTCTCTGTAGAGATTTTTTTTACTGATTCAATCTTATTAGTTTTAAGTCTACTTAGGTTTTCTAATTTTTGGTGACTTAGTCTTGACAGGTTTGTGTTTCTAGGAATTTGTCCATTTCATCTAGGTTATCCAATTTATTGGTGTACAAATGCTCACAGTACTCTTATAATCCTTTTTTTCTATAGAATTGATAATGTCTCCATTTTCATTTCTGATTTTAGTAAGTTCAGTCTTCTTTTGTTTATCTAAAGTTATGAGGGGCGCCTAGGTGGCTCATTTGATTAAGCATCTAACACTTGATCTCACCTCAGGTCTTGATTTCAGGATCCTGAATTCAAGCCCTGCACTGGGCTCTGTGCAAGGTGTGAAGCCTACTTTAAAAATAAAATAAAGTTTTGTCAATTTTGTTATCTTTTTGAAGAACTAACATTTATCGATCTTCTCTACTGATTTCTTATTCTCTACTTCATTTGTCACTGCTCTAAACTTTATTTTCCTCCTTCTGCTGGCTTTGGGTTTTTTTTCTCTCTCCTTAAATTGTAGTTAGGTTGTTGACTTGAGATCTTGATTTTTTTTAACGTAAGCATTTATAACTACAACCATCCCTTTAGCACTGCCTTTGCAGTATCCCGTAAGTTTTGATGTGTTTTCATTTTCATTCACCTCAAGTATTTTTTAATCTCCCTGTGATGTCTTCTCTACTGGTTATTTAAGAGTGTGTTGGTGTAATTTCCACAGATTTGTGAATTTTCCAATTTTGTTACTAACTTTGAACCTCATCCCATTGTGGCCATAGAAGATGGCAGGGCAGCCATGTTTTTAAATTCTTTGAAACTTAATTTGTGGCCTGACGTATAGAAAATATCCCATGTGCACTTGAGAGCAATGTGTGTGTTCTTGTTGGGTGGTGTCCGGTATGTGTTAGAGCTAGTTGGCTTATTGTAAGTCCTCTATTTCCCTACTTCTGTCTGGTTTATGCATCCATGGTTATGAAAGGGGTATTAAGGTCTCCAACCATTATTGTCAAACTATTTCCCCATTCACAGATGTGAAGTTTTGCTTCATATATTTCAGTGGCCTATCATTAGGTGTGTAAATGTTTATAATTGTTATGTACCATTTTATTGAAATTTGTATTAATATATAGTGCCCTCCTTGATCTCTTGTAATTTTTGAAAACTTAAACTCATTTTCATCTGGTATTAGTGTAGCCACTCTTGCTATCGCTGGCTATTATTTACATGAAACATCTTTTCACATCCTCTCACTTTTTGATCTATTTATATCTTTGGGTTTAGAGTCTCTTGGAGACAGCATGTATTTGGATGATGGTTTTTATCCATTCTGGCAATCTCTGTCTTTTCAGTGGAGAGTTTAATCCATTTACATGTAAGGCAATTACAGAGAAGGAAGGACTTTTGTCATTTTGCCATTCGTTATGTGCCTTAGTTTCTTTTTGTCCTCATGCCTGTCTTCTTTTGTGTTTCGTTTGTTATTGTTGTTGTTTAGTAATGAAACATTTAAATTCCTTTCCCATTTCCTTTTGCATGTATATACTACAGCTATTTCCTTTGTGGTTACCATGAGGACTACATTTAACACCCTGAAGCTGTAACACTCTAATCTGAATTTACCCCGGCTTAATTTCACTAACACACACACTCTCTCCTTTAACATCTGTCCCCAGCCCTCTCAGTTGTTTTCGCAAAACATAAATTAACAAAAATTCTGAATGCACTAGTCTCTTAAATTATGTAGAAATCAAAATGTAGAGTTACACATTGTTCTACTAACACTAGTTTTTATAATAGCCATGTATTTTTCTTTACCAAGATCTTTATTTCCTCACACAGCTTTCAGTTACTGTCTCCTATCTTTCATTTCACCTGCAGGACTTCGAGCATTGCTTGAACGGCACTCCCTCAGCTTTTATCTATCTAAGAATGTCTTAATTTCTCCCTCTTGAAGAACATTTTGCTATTGAATTTCTGGTTGCAAATTTTTCTTTCAGCATTTTGCATATATCAACCCACTGGCTCCTGATCTCTGATGGAAATCTGTTAATCTTATCTGGGATTCCTTATATGGATTGATTTACTTCTCTCTTGCCGCTTGCAATATTCTCAGCTTTTTGTAAGTTTGTGTCTGGGGCGCCTGGGTGACTCAGTTAAGTGTCTGACTTCGGCTCAGGTCATGATCTCGCAGGTCATGAATTTGAGCCCCATGTTGGGCTCTATGCTGACAGCTCAGAGCCTGGACCCTGCTTCAGATTCTATGTCCCCCTCTCTCTGCCCCTCCCCCACTCACGATCTCTCTCCAAAATAAACACTGTTAACAAATTATATAAAAATAATTTGGGTGTCTTGGAGTGGATCTCTGACTTCATCTCAACTTGAGAGTCCACAGAGCTTCCTGGATGTTTCTTCAGACTTGGGAAATGTCCACCCACTATTTCTTCCAATACTTGGTCTACCTCTCTCTCGTCTCCCTCTGGGATGCCCACAATGCGTATGCTGGTCTGTTGGTCTTTTTGTTCCTCAAACTCAACTTCCTGGAGCTGTACAGTATTCAAATTAGTGCTAAAAAGGGGCACACGTGCGTGCTCACATTCTTCAGGATAAACCTGAGGCCGGACGCCGTGGTTCTGCTCGGGTCCCTGGATTTTAGGGTTCCCGAGGGACGTCTTCACCTATGAAGCTCTTTGTGTTTATTGCTGGCAGACACGTGTGACGTCCAATAGAACAGACTTTAGTCTCCCGTCATCCTGGCGTGTCACAAGGACGTGAAAACCCAGCTGTGTCGGTGGGGCCACACTGCAGAGGGCAGTCCAGCCTCCAATGGGAGCCTGTGCGCACCTGCTCCGCACGTCCTGGGGGGAGGGGGGCAGGCTGTACACACCTCCACCGGGCATGAATGAACTGCTCCCCCTTGATCCCTTTGCTCATCAATAAAACCATAACCCTCCACAGCAAGGAGAATACAAAGCACGGCCTGGCTCTGCTAAGTGTCACATGTTTCAGTACGTCCTCACTGTGACTCCGAAGCAGATGCGGTTCTCCCCATGGACAGCCCAGGGTGCTCAGCACGGAGGTGGTGGCTGGCAGATCCTCGTACTGAGCCCAGAGCAGCAGGCTTCAGGGCCAAACGGGCGGAAGGCCTTCCCTGCCGCAGGAGGCCGGCCTCCGGAGGATCCAGTGTTCTCCCTGAATATACAAAACCTGCATCTTGCCTTCTTCCTGTTTCTTTTCACCTGACGCCTGGAGTTTCTGCTGCAGTCCCACAGACAGGTGACTCTTCTTCAGTCTTCTCTTGGGCTGTATGTTCTGCTTTGCTTCAGCTTTTCTCAGGCCCAGAGTGAAAAGGAGCCTCGGGCCGAACCTGCATTTGCTGCTCTCGTCCTCTTCTGAGCCGGCGAGAGCACCTACCCCTGACCGCCGAGCAGACCCCGACGGGGCATCAGTCAGTCAGCACGTACTACATCTCCTCTGCCCCGGGAGACCTCATGCAAGAGGCTGACTCAGCAATCAGTGCAGTGAGGTCTTAGCTACGGGAAGCTAGGGCACCACGACCAAGAACTGAGGGTTCACAGAAGGCTCCCTGAAGAAGGCGGCCCCCATGGTGAGGCAGAAAGGAGGGAAGAGCGTGTGCACACGTGACGTCACAGGAAGAGGAGCAGGCGAAGGATGGCACACGTGAGGCCTGAGGGTCCTGAGAGAAGTAGGGCTGAGGCTGGAGCAGGTGGGGGCTGCGCTCACGACTGAAGGGAAAGGGGGTAAGTGTGAAAGTCAAATGATGCGAGCCAAGAACCTCTGACTTCCCAGGCAAACCCGCAGATGCAGGGCTGACTCTAACTCGGCGGGGCCAGGCTGGGAGTTCAGGGTTGATGGCACTTTGAATCTGCCTTGTACTTAGTGTCCGCTGCCAGTCCCGGTCGTGGCTCCCTGCCGCTGCAGGATAACCGTGCCACTTCCACTCTGGAGGCTCCCCCCACCCCATCCCGTGGGCCCTTCCCACTACTTAAGTCCGAGTTCCACGAACTGAACATCAGATGACTGGCCTCCCCCGCCCCCACCGCCTCCCTCCACCACCTCCCACACCCACACTGGCCACAGACTCTGGATCAGGACACGTGCTGCAACCACCAGGCAGCTTTACTGGGCTGCAATGTCGCAGTTCAATAATTAATATTTTAACCCTTAACCGCAAGAATTTATAGGTATCCCTGTCAAGCTTCATTTGATTGACTGGTTCTTCATCTCAACCTATCGAAAGGCAACTCTGAGTTCTAGTTTGTCACGTGACATATTCTTCCCAGTGCCACATTTTATGTAATTCTGCCAGCCTTCGATTAAGAACTGAGCAAATCCTGGGACACGGGATCTCAGAAACAGTCTCCACACCTCAACAGGAGGGCGCAGAACACAGGGGAAGGGAGGGCTGGGGTGGCCTAGGTTTGTCTCCATCCTACGAAGTTACATGCAGCACATGGACCCTTGACTTCACTCTAAAGCTTACATGTGACTTAACTCTGGTGTGTTGAATACGCTTTATTCGAAGTACTTTTTACTTTCAAAATAAAATGCATGTATCACAAACTCTTGAACAGAAAGGACACCATAAAAAAAGGCAGAAACATTCTGAACTTACTGACAGGCCCTCGAAAGCCAAGACGTCAGCGGGAAGAGTCGAGGGAGGAGACCCTCCCGACCATGAAGTGAGCGCTCAGACTGAACAAGAGTGGTCTTCCCCTGGAAGCCCGCCAAGTTTTCTGTCCCGTTTGGCGTTTCGGTTCCTTAACATCGGATTATTTTCAGGCCTGTTCTCCGGCTACTCGGACAGTCCTTCCTAGGACTTCCACGGCCGGTCCTCAGTACGTGGAGGGTGGGACTCCGGTGCCACCTGAAGCTCCCACGGGGACTGCCAGCACGTGTGAGGCCGTGTGAGGGGGTAGGGAAGGCACAGGGCTGCCACGCCCCTCCCCAAATCTCCTCGTGCGCCACCCCAGAAACTCCGTGAACGCGCTTCAGCTGAGGTCCCAAGACCTTTTAACAAAATCCACGGTGGGGGCGCCTGGGTGGCTCAGTGGGCTGAGCGTCCGACTTTGGCTCAGGTCATGATCTTTCGGTCTGTGAGTTCGAGCCCCGCGTCGGGCTCTGTGCTGACAGCTCAGAGCCTGGAGCCTGCTTCGGATTCTGTGTCTCCCTCTCTCTCTGCCCCTCCCCCACTCATACTCTGTCTCTCTCTGTCTCAAAAATAAATAAACATTAAAAAATTTTAAAAAACAAAACAAAATAAAACAAACAACAACAAAAAAAAACCAAAATCCACGGTGAACTAGGAAGCACTCTCTGTACTCAGAAGTCCTGTGGTTACTGAGGTTTCTTTTCATTCTAAAGATACGATGAATCCTTAAAAACGTGCAGAGAACGACGTGCCAGCAGCTAACGGAGAGGCTGATAAGGTCGCCTCTACCCCTGTGAAGCCGGCCCACACCGCGCGGCATCCCTCCGTCTCCGCTCTAGTCTTGGCCCCGTTTCTGGTCCCAAACTGCACTTGTGAGGAGAACTTAAGATAATCCGTAGGCGTGCGGAGCCCAGAACGTCCCGGGTCTGAAAACACACCTTCTTCCTGCCACTTGTTGACTTTTGACAGAACCGAGCCCGGAAGCACGAGGCGAAGAGAGAGAGAAGAGCAAGCCAGCCCCTGCAGCGGCCTCTCCCAGGCCCCACTCCTTTGACACGGACACTGATGGGCCCGTCCCCATTCACGGCACACTGACCTCACGGTCCAGGAAGCCAGGCCTTGAGCCCGCTGCCCCCCACTGACGTCTGGACACCTTCTGCGGCAGGGACAGATCTACAGTCAGCAGATCAGGCTGCTTGGCACTGCAGGGTCCTGTATGAGTCACGATTTTTATACTGTGTGATGTTTTAACACCTTGGGGGCCCTGTTGGCTGCGAGAGACTGTCCCTCCCAGGGCTAATTCCTAAAGACAGTAAACCGTTCCTCTGCCAACTCACCTTTTATATGCAAACCCACCGATCCAGATCCCACACTCCCAACCACCTCCTTTACCGCGCTCTCGTACACCAGCCAGGATTTCCGCTGCTGCACACCCCCCGGGGCCAGGACTCGACAAGCAGAAAGCACTCCTACAGCCCGGAGCCTGCGGAAATTACTCACGCTATCCAGCCGCGGCCATTCATTCCTACAGAAGCCACACCTCCTTCTCTCCCTCGGCCTCCTGACCGACCCCGAAGCTTCCCTGAGTGGCCCTGAATGTTCCTGCCTCCTGGGACTGTGGCGAACGAACTCTCCTTTCCAGACAGCAGGCTCAAGGTGTTTCTTACCACTCCTGGCTAGAACAAAGCACGTATGTTTCCACAAGGTGGCAGTTTGCACGTCTGCAACCGCACTCCCGGGTGAAATGCTCCACACACGGGCTCCGAGCACCTCCCAGGACAGATGGGGTCACGCAAATGCCGCCCGGACGCTACGCACTTGGAGCTTCCCAGCGGTCCACCCATGTCCTACGACAGGTCCCTTCCAGAGGGGCTGCTGGGCACCAGCCCGGGGCCCAGATGCCTACGGAGAAGGTGCACAAGTGACAGCAGTGCTTCCTGACACTGCTGACAAAAGCCAAGTCACGAGCCTCCCCACTCCTTCTCACTAACGCACATCTCATCACAGAAGCCACGCTGGCACCGTTCTCGCTGATGGTACTTGGGAAACGGAGGTGCCCCACACCCAGGTGCACGCTGCTCTAGGTCAGACCCGGATGAGGATTTCATTCACTTCCTTCCAACAGTGCTGTGACACCCGTGGGCCACGCTCCCTGACGAGGTGCACGGCAGCTGTCCTACCTGGGGGACAACTAGACTTGGGGCCATTCCAAAGTCGACCAGGAGGACAGCGCTTAGGGCATGAGTGGAAACACAGGCAAACAGGGCGACACTCTGCCTTCCTCGCTGGGAGCCCCTGACGAGTGAAAAGCAGGACAAGGAGGCCCGACGGTTCCCACTGGCCCGCTTCTTTCTCAGGCTAAGTTACAAGTCCGCCCGGGTCGTGGGACCGTGGTTCCACGCAGCAGAGCCTCACATCCCACCCCCACCCCGCCCCTCAGTCACCCCTGCCCTTCCTGCACCCCAGGAGCCATCCAGGTCAGAGTCCGGGTGGTTGCTCGCTGTCCCCGACAGGCGGTTCCCTCGGGAGAGGTCGCCATCTGCACAGGAGGTGGCTGCCACGTTTCCTTCTCGCGTGTGCGTCAGTGGAGACTCTGTGGGGCTCTCGCCTCTGCGCCCTCGCTCTTTCCTCCTCTTGTACTCCATGATCTGTTTGTTGAGCGCCTCATGATCGATCCCACACAGACTTGAGCAGGCGGCAGAGCCCCGGGCACTGCGCGGTGAAGGGGCGTCCAGGGCCCCACCGCCCCTGGAGGGGAGAAGAGACGTCAGGTGAAGCATGGGCGAAACCAGGCAGCACGGGGGCTCCTGGGCCACCTCCTGGTGGACGGCCCGAGGTCCGAGGTGGGAGACACGGCGCGGGGAAGGGCCCCCCTCTGTGGGTGCTCCTGGACCCGCGGTGTGGTGCAGGGCAGGACGGCTTCGACACGGCCCTCCCATCGCCTGTGCTTTCGGCTGCTTTTCCCCAAACACAGTGAGCGTGCTTAGGCCCACTAGGCGGAATTATGGGTCAGGTCCTTTACATCTGCACTCAGGGTACTTGTCAAAACCCAAATGTGGCCGTGCCCTGTCTCTAACCACCCTCCTACTTGGCTCCAGAAGGCTCGACTCCCTGCTGGTCCAGGATGCAGGGACTCACTGCTGCCTAGGGCCCTCAAGGCACAGCATCCCCTCCCCTGGCAGGTGGGTCACTGGGGGCCCCGCCTGAGTCCCCGCAGAGTCCCGACGGCGCTGCCCCTGACGCTGACGCGCCTGCTCTAAGAACACAGGCTCGGGATCTGCTGAAGCTCTTCCCACGCCCGGAACAGGACCCCTCCGCATACACCTCACGTCTCTTTCTCCAGTGTGGCACCGCCCCTACCACCTCCTGATGCCCAGCCGGAAGGGTGTCCCACGTGCCCTTCCTGACACACAATCATCTGTGGATTCGCTGCTCCCCGCCGGCCTCCGCCAGCAAAATGCCAGCTCCGAAGACCCCACTGTCCGTTCTATTCACATACGTATTCTGGGTGCCAGGGCAGAGCCACGGGACACACTCAGTAAAAGTGTGCTGAGGGAAAAAAGAGGGCGAGGAGAGACACCTGCTCCCCCTCCATGAGTGGCTACAGCGATGGCAGATGCCACGGCTCCGGCACCGTCGGGGAGACCACCGGGCATTCCCAGCAGCCTTGCCGAGTGCTCGGAACCATTGCAGACTGCCCCCGGGACCGCCCCAGGTCACTGCCAGGCTGCTGCGGCAGTGCGGGGCCAGGGGTGCAGAACCGGGCAGCTGTCATGGGAACCGCACCGGGGCACTGCCCGGGACAATCGAAACCACATCCACGTGTACCTGGCATCGCTCTGCACACGCTCTTCTTTTTCCTCTGGGGGCCCCAAATCAGCGTTTGCCAGTAACCACTCAACCTGGAAAGGTGGGGACAGAGGGCAATCCGGTCAGCCACCCCGCTGCGCCCCTGCACCACGGCCCGGCTCAGACACAGGCCTGCTCAATGCCCTCCACGCCCCTCCGCTGACATCCCCCCGGATGAGGCCATTCACCAGTCTGTGCTTTCAAACACCTGTTAATCAACAATCACGTTTTCTTTAATAACGAACTGAGGTTTTCCTAACCCTACATTTAACTCTTGTAAACATCAGTCAAATTTATGAAGAAACCAATTAAATATCAGTTCAATTAAGTAACATTTCCTAATGAAGTTGTATAAAATACTTCAATTCTGCCACAGAACTTGTGTGTTTGGGAAAAGGAAGTCTCCTGCCATAGCGACAAAGCCACAGTCAGGGGTCTGGCATGCGAATCCAGGTCCAAGGTGGCTGAGGGGCCCAATCTGGAAACAAAAGCTCCCCTCGGTAGAGGCATGCATACCGCTGCCCACCCCAGGGCGATACACAGGCCCCTGCTCCCTGGACACTGAGGGCGGCTCACACCTCTATCTGTGTGCTCAGGACACACGCCTACACCCTACGTGGCCACAGAGCCAGTCGGAACGGCCCAGGTCCAGGACCAGGGCCCGGCGTTCTGCAACAGACTGCATCATCACTAACCGACAGCAGTCGGGCTGAAAAATCAGTCCACAGAAAATACCAGAAACAGCACCAATGATGCCACAACACGAGGACCAAGCGGCCGTCTCCTAAGTTGGCCGGGAGAACACACCCGCTCGCACCTGACAAGGACAGGACACGCGGCCATCCTGTGCAGGTCCACGCTGAGCACACCTCACAAGACTGGGCGAAAGACCCGACTGGACTTCACAAAACAAGGACAGCTGACAGGCACAGGGGACGGAGCTCGACAGCACTAGTCACCAACACACGCGAACCCCGCCACGAGCAGCAGGTGGCGCCCCGCGCACCTCTGACCTGCGGCCTCCTCACCTTACACATACACCCGCCGCTCCTGCACCCTGCACTATAAGACACAGAAACGTACATCCACACAAGAACGTGTACACACACGCCCACGACAGCCTCGCTCAGAGCAGCCGAGAATCAGAAACACCCGTGACGAGACAGACGACTGGAGTGTAGCACACTCCTGTCGCCGTCCCACTCACCAAGAGAAAAGGAACCACTCGCGCTGAAGCCACGTGAACCTCAAAAACAGTGCTGAGCAAAAGCAGCCAGGCGTAAAGACAACATCCTGTCCGTGAAATTCCAGAAATCTAACAAGGAAAACTAACGGTGGCAGGAGCACCCGGCAGGCTGAGTTGGAAGAGCATCTGACTCTTGACCTCAGGGTCGTGAGTTCAGGCCCCTAGTTGGATGTAGAGATTTAAAACTTAAAAAAAAAAGACGTATGGTAGGGAGGGTGAGGCCTGGGGGACGGGGGCGCCTCTGGGTAAGCTGTGCCACACCTAAAGCTTACGTTAAAAGTCTTAACAAGGAACCCAATGCAGACACAGCCGAATCCTAACCCTTGGACACAGGCCGTGGGGCTGAGTCATGGGCCGACCCCTGCGCGCACAGAACCACGGGCAAGGACGGGAGCGGCTCCGGGCTGACTTCAGGGAGAAATTCAGGCCGTTGGACAGGTCCTAGGGAGGAAGACTCGGGCCTGAGACACAAGCACAAACACGAGCACGAGGCCCGCAGGGTCACGCGAGCTCGGCCGGACACCTGCTCTCAGAAGCCTGACAGTCAGCGGGGGGGACCAGCAAACGTGTAATGAATCCCAATACTGGGACCACAGTTTACATATTTTACTTAAAATTTCATTTTTATGACAAAATCTACATTTTACAAACCCTGTGACTAAAATGTAATCCATGGGAAAAGTGTACAGGACATGAAGTGTACGGCTCTGCGACAAGTCACAAAGGGACTGTGCCCGTGGACATTCCCCGGCATTTAGGAAAGAACCCCGGAAACTTCAGGCCCCTCCTGAAGGACAAAGACAGGCACTAGTTTGACTTCTGTCACCACAGATTGGTCGTCCGTGTCTCTGAACGTCCTACAGACGAATCACAGGGAACGTGGCCTCTCCTTTGGGTCTGCGCTCACCGCGAGGTGAGGCGAGCACGGTCATCCTTCTATGGCTGACTCGGAGCTGGGAACCGGCAAGAAACCCCAACACCAGCACTCTGCACGCCTCTGGTGACCGCTTGGGGGAAGGGCACGTGCGCATCTCCCTGGGGTCTCATTCCCATTCTCCCAACGCTGAGCGCCTCCCCCAGGGCCTCCGGCTGATGGCACCGCTGCCAAGTGCCCCTCGGGGTCCAACCTGGACAAAGTTGGGTACCGCTCTGCTTCCTGACACCGTCAAGCGAGGGGCTGAAACCACCGCCAGCCACTACCACTTCCCACTACCCACGACACCTCCACACGTGCAGCCAACACGAGACACAGGTACGCGATGGGTACGGGACTCACGGTTTCATCCACAAACCCCACTTCAAATCTGTGTGTCCATCCAATGACTGTGACCGCTGGCCTGGCTGACTGAAACCCTCCTACACAAGTGTCGCAAAAGCACCGCACAGACTGAGACCACAGTGAGCCGACATCGGCTGTGCCCTCGGCCGACCATCTGCCCACACCAGAGCCCCTCAGGTCCGGGCCCTGCCTGCTCCCAACTGCAGTGATGGCGAGCCGAGCAGAAGCCTACCCTCGGCCCCCGCACACGAAGGACATGGAGGACGGACGCCAGGCAGGCCCATGCGGCCTCCACCGCGACGCCCGGCAGTAGCCTCTGGAGGAAGAACTGGTCCAGGATGCTCTGAGCATGTGCCTCCCTCCTTCCAATCGCTTCTTCTAGAAAGGAGCCCACGGAGCCGGGCAGGACCTCGCTGGAGAGAGGGACAAGCCTGGGCTGGTGAGAGCAGCGGCACTTCCTTCCCCCAGCTCAACCCGACGTGCGCGTGTGAGCTCCCTGCTGCGGGCCTCCCGGCATGCCCGGTGACCTGCGCTCTCCTGGGGCCTCTGAAGCTGGCCCGGGTCACTTCACTCCTTTGTCTCCTCGCTGGGAAAATCCCCTCTCTATCAAGGTGGTTGTTCATATGAGGTTTTCAGAACTGCTTGTATGATGAGGAACTAAGATAAAAATGTCCAACTAGATTTGCTTTCCTCTGTGGCTCTGAACACTACCTAGTCCCGCAATGAACAACAGCTACTTAATTATAATCATAAATGCTACTTACTAAAGGTTTTTGAGAACTTTTTAAAAACATAACATACCTTAATGACCACCAGATAATACTATGTAGATGTAAACACATATATACACATATCTATACACAGGTTTTAACCTTCAAAGTTAACTTATACTTAAAATAAGGAAAATAACCAGGAAACAGTTAGAGAGGTAGCCTCTGGTGTAAAGTAACTGCAGACGCTCAAATCCGGGGAAGAAGGCAGCTCCACCTGCATCGACTTTCTAAGTCAAGAAACGAGACTTGGTTTCCTAGGTAGAGATACAGTGGTAAGCAGTTAAAAATTAAAGCCTGAAAAAGCAGCTTCTTCTGGGAACTCTGGCCAGGACAGAGGCATGGGGCCCTCACTTTTCATTTGTACTCTTCCAAGGGTCACTTCCTTAACTGTATACATCATCATCTAAATATCTCAAAATTAAATATAAAATCTTACTCATATGAGAGCTTGTGAAAAGTTAACTAAGAACGCTTACCTCGGCGAGAGCCGCACTTCCTTTGTCCTGAAGGAACACTATCGGCGGCACATTCCTCAGGGTCTGCTGGGACATCAAAATATGCCTGCAAGAGACAAGGCACATGTGCAGTTGCCGGTGACACTTAGCAGACAAAAAAATGTCCACTCATCTCACAGAGAGATAAGACAATAAGATGGAAGATACACTTATCACGCTACTCAAAAGAGGAACACTTCAGCCCAGGAAAGTCTTCCTGAGTCAACTGCCACATCACAAAAGGGACACAAAACAGATCATCACAACTGTTTCTAATTGCCAGATGCAACTCTTGAGATCCTAAGGAATAACCTGAATAACCTGGTCTTCGCATAGACGCCTCCTGGGCAGCACGGTGGCAGCGGGCCGCGTGGTCTGGGCACCAACAACCTGCCCAGGCATCACTCGAGTGGACGTTCACTGGCAACAAGGCCACGCAACCGCACCAAGGTCCCCAACCGTTCTCAGGCGCACGTCACCCTCCGCGCCGCCCACCCGATACAAGCAGACCGAGGTGAACCGACTGCGTCAAGTCCGCAGCGAGAACGCTGGTGTGCAAAGCCTCCCTGCACACCGCGACAGCAGGTGGTTACGGGAAAGCCTCTCCACCAAACCTCAGGGGGGCCAAAGAGCTGGGAAAAGGGATGGTCTGTTTGGTCGAATTTTCTGATTCCCTAATAACTCATCAGAAAGCAAGACTGCTACTGCAACATTTGTCAGAAATATTTTTCTTGTTTCTGTTAACAGAAAAATGAAATTAACTGAGCACCCCTTGACACATAATTTGAAAGCGACTCCCAGGGCCCACTGGGACTGGCGTCAGTTGCGCCGAGCAGACGGCGTGTGCAGACACTAGTTCCACACAGGCTCAGTGCCCCTCTCCTAAAAGTGACGCGTGAGGGACAAGGGAGAGGCGAGAGGAAGGAAGCGGGAAGGAGGGAATCCACTTCTGAAAGTGCTGCTTGGTTAGGGTTCTGCGTTTCTTAAGACTGGGGAGAAAACAGAGCAGCTCCTCTCCTAGCCCCTGCTTCAGTAGTTCTCAAAGTTCTTGGCCTCGAGACCCCTTTACACCGCACCAAAGAGCTTTGTTAATGTGCGTTATGTATCTGTCCATATCGACCATGCTATAAATGAAAAGTGAGAATTTGAAAAACATGCATTAATTCATTTGAGATAACACACCTATTAAGCGTTTCCATGGATATTTTTAATGAAATGTAACTATTGACAATAATTATTTTCAAAAAAAATGACTAAGAAACGCGTTCTTGTTTACGTAGTCACAAACTTCTCCAATGCCCAGCTTAATGAAAGACAGCTGGACTCTCCCCTCTGCATCTGCATTGAAGCCGCTCTGTCATTCTGGTCGAAACAGGAGAACGTCCAGCCTCACGCTGCCCTGTGACTGGGAACGGAGGAAATGGACAGCACTACAGAAAAGGAGGGACCCTCTGACACTCCACAAAAAATGCAACAAATGATACTGTTAACGGTTAGTTGCGATGTGGAATCTGAACCCAGATCAATGACTGTCACACTGTTAGATTAAAATCCATTGGTTTATCTTGCACTTTGAATGGCTCTTTCCTGGGGCGCCTGGGTGGCTCAGTTGGTTGAGTGTCCAACTTTGGCTCAGGTCATGATCTCACAAGTCGTGGGTTCGAGTCCCGCATTGGGCTCTCTGCTGTCAGTGCAGAGCCTGCTTCTGATCTCCGTCTCCCTCTCTCTCTACCCCTTCCCTACTCACTTGTGTGCTCTCTCTCCCTCTCAAAAATAAAAACAAGTCACCAAAAAAATGAATGGCTCTTTCTCTATGCTTGAGTTTGTAACCTCAGGCAATGGTCATTTGGAAAATACCGACTCACCAAGTTACCAAGATTTTCAGAATGTTGACACATCGTACGTTCGTTAACATTCCCAACAATCTCATTAAGAGTCTTTAAGTATCAGAAAGCTATCAAAATCATGGTGGTGGATACAGATTTTCTAAAATCAATTTTTACTTGAAAGCTTGAATTTCATCACTGGTGGCAAGTATAGTCCGTTGTTTTCCCTGAAGTCACAGATTCACTTTGCTCACTTTAGAGAACACGTCTGTCAAATACCCAAATCTGAAAAAAATCACAGCTAGTTCACTTGTTATTTCCAGTGAACAGGGTCCGTTTCAGCTCACAATCGACCGTGCGTTTTTCCGAGAAACCACATCAGCACAGGTTATCTTAGGCTTACTTCCCACCACACAGAATACTACGATGACATGTACCCAAGGGTCAGAATTTACTAGAATTAGTCACTTTTGCTTATTCATCAGGGATATTCTTATATAGAAGTGGTGTTGTGTTTTACTGGGAGCACGCGGTGTGAAGCTACAATGACCACGGGGACGCCTAGGTGTCAGGAGTCCGCAGGAGTCTGGGGCCACACTTGGAGAACCACTGTCCAAGATTATGTCCTGCATGCAAATGTACATTGCATCTTGAAATTTAAGAAAATGCTTTCAAAATTTTCCTTAAAAGCAAAGCTACTTAATCCAATAAGCGGGAAACACAGGTGCGAGCGGGAGCGAACAAGCGGGAAGCGCGAAGAGCGGTCACCTCATGTGTGCGGCGCTCCTGCGCAGGACGGCCTCTGCGTGGGTGTTCTGCTCGGCGGAGACGGTTGTCCTCCAGTACACGCGGCAGGCCGAGAAGTCTGAAGTGAGAGAGACCTGAGGCCCACCCCCAGCCTCAAATCACTTTCCGCTTCCAGGGGCTTCCGGAGATGACATTCAGCAGATAGAGACCGGCCCGTCGGCAGTCCTCAGCTCCGAGCACCTGCCGCCCCGAAGCAGGCGCTCCCGCGGGCACCGCGACAGGCCGCCGTCTCCTGCCGCACACTGGGCAGGGCGAAGCCGGGCCCAGAACCCAAATCCCCACCCTCCCTGACGCCAATCCCGCGGTGCACATCAGAAACGCTGGAACTGCCACTTACTTTCCTGTTTCCCTCTGGCGAGGCTCGCTCTAGGGAGACGGAGGCAGGAAGGCACCTCCTGTCTTCACCCCAAGATAAAAGCACACCCTCCACCCATCACGCTTACTGGGCATCTGACCACGCCCTCAGTGCCTGCACACCGCCACGCACATGTGGACAGTGCCCTCTGTCTTCCAGACTTAAATGGTCACCCTCAGCATCACTTCTGAACTTCGAAGACCCTGTGTCTGGCACGGTGCCTTCTTTCTAACCGCTAGACCAGACCGGCACCGAAGGACACAGAGGCCTGCTGGCCTCACCCCAACTCCCCCCGCCCCGGCCCGAGTCTACCTTGGAGAGCTGCACGTTCAGGTCACAGACCTCCTGGCTCACTTCGGGGGTGCACAGCAGATCGGTCAGCGCTTTGTAGAGGAGGCCGTTCAGGGCCCTGAGGCGCACCTGGTCGTCCTTCCTGGTTCTCCTGGAGGTGCTCTTCGTTAGAAATTCCAACTGGGATGGCTTGTATGTCTCCAAAAAGAACAGACAGAAAGGTCGACATTACAACCGTATGTTAAACTTGTCCTAATTTACAAAAAGGAGGCTGGGAAGGACTTAACACCTTGAAAAACAAAAAAACCAACGTTACCCTCAGCCATCTCAGCTTTCATGAAGAGACAATTTACAGACCTGGGTCCTTCTTAGATTTCACCTGGTGCCCCTCCAATATTAAAAGTACTGTCACTATATGGTTTTTCCTCCCCCAAATCTTACTGAAACATCATCCACATACCATAAAATTCTCCCTCTCTCAAGATACACAATTCAGTTATTTTTAACACGTGATGTAATTTTTCTAACAAGAACCTTTATTATACAAACTTTTACAGTACATCTATACATGTGTTATGCACGCATTAAAAACGACTGTTAGTATTTGATAACAGAGACAACATTCCAGAAAACTTCAGTATGACTTTTTTATTAAAGTCTAAATTCACTCTACCAGGGTATCTAGCCCCAGCCTACGGAACTTGTGCATTTAAACTTGGAAATGGAAGGACTGCCAGGCTGGAGCTGCCGACTTCTGGAAACTCACGCCCGCCAGAGGCTACAGCAGAGTCTACAGCAGCTGTTACTCTGGACTTACCAAGTGAGAGCCCAAGGAAGGACCTTCATACCAAAACTTCTTTCTGTGGCGAGAAAATAAGAACTATAATATTGAAGGCAAATGCAAGAAAAAAATATTATATATGCCAACTCAATGTTACAATAAGAAAATCCTTTAAAAACTTTTTAAATGTTTATTTATTTTTGAGAGAGACAGAGACACAGCATGAGCAGAGGAGGGGCAGAGAGCGAGACATAGACTCTGAAGCGGGCTCCAGGCTCTGAGCTGTCAGCACAGAGCCCGACGCAGGGCTCGAACCCGCGGATGGTGAAATCGTGACCTGAGCTGAAGCCAGATGCTTAGCCAACTGAGCCACTCAGAAGGGGAGACAGAAGACAATTTCATTCAACCTCCTGATGTTGACTTAAGGTCTACTTCCAATCCCAAAGGTGGAGAAAGAGAATCTTAAAAGAACGTCCACCAAGCTGCACTGAGCACTGTACCACACTGGACGAAGCAGCTTCCCAGGGGCATGCGGCCATGCACGGGCTGGGGCTGGATGACTACCATGGGTGGGGAGGGAGGCCTCACTGCTGCGGGGGGCAGGGGGGGGGGGAGACTACAGATAAGGGAGGAAAGGTCGCCGGACGAGCCATGTGAACATCAGCATGGACTCGAGTTTCTCTTTGTACCAACACGGTGGTCGCGTGTGGAAACGTGAACAGGCAAGTGTGTATAGGATGCAAACACACGTTCTGCTTTGTCGGCTGCAAAGGCCTACGGACAGACACGCCAGCTCTCAAACCATCATTTCTGACGGCGTTCTGCAGTAACGGCCACCGGAGCTCCTCGGACCAGTGGCTAATTCTAGGGCTGAGAAAGGATGCACCAGAAAAGAAGTGCTAATAAAAGACCTTTTTAAACTTAAAAACCACTACAAAAACCACAGTGACGGTGTCTCAAAGATCTGTACGAGCTAAATGAAAGCGCTCCAAAGGCCAAAGCTAACACAATCTGAGCAAAATAAAGTCTTAGGTTAGCGCCTGTTCAGTCCACACTGACATAAACTAGTAAACGCAGGACAAGAGACGCAGCTCTCACAGAATCCCGAACGATTCAAGAGCATGACTCCCCCTCCTGAGGTGCAGGCTGCACGCGGTGAGGTCCCCCTAAAGAAAATAGCATGGGGGGCTCCTGCCTGGGGGGCTCAGTCGGCTGAGCGTCTGACTTCAGCTCAGGTCATGATCTCGCCGTTGTGGGTTTGAGCCCCGCGTCGGGTTCTGTGCTGACAGCTCGGAGCCTGGAGCCTGCTTCGGATTCTGTCTCCCTCTCTCTCTGTTCCTACCCCGCTCATGCCCTGTCTGTGTCTCTCTCTCTCAAAAGTAAATAAAGAAAAAAAAAAAAAAGTAAATAAAGATTAAAAAAAAAACACTAAGGAAACCGAAACAAGGCGCACGCTTCAGTTAATAATCGTGCATCGACACTGACTCATTAAGGTGACAAACGTGCCACACTACCGTGTGATCGTAAGAGACGTGGAGTGTGGTTACGGGGGAACTTTGTACTCTGCCAATTTTGCTGTAAAACTGTGTCTCTAAAAATTAATCTATTAAAAGAAAGCGAACGCATAACCCAATCTACCACAGTCGGAACTGGACGCCAGGAAAATAACGTCGTCTTCCATTCGCCTCACGCTCAGAAGCAAGCCTCGGACGAAGCCGACCAGGGAAGCGCTAACACGCGGAGAAGACGCGCACTCCTTGCTTCCTTCCCTCCTGGAAGAATCTACTAGGACACACGGCTGGCGACGAGAACCAGCAGAAGTGTGCACACCACTTTGCTGCGTGCGTTCCTGACACACGTCAGGGTTTAGTAAGTCGTTATCACCGCAACAACAGAAGAAAGGATGAGCGGGAACACGAGCAAATGTGATGAGCGGGATTGGCAGCGATTCTTCAATAACACTCCATGTACCGGGCAAGACCCGACCAAGCGCTCCAGGGTAAGGCCCGCGTGAGAACCCCACCCCACGGACCCACGCAGCGGACTCGCCCCGTGGACTCCTCTCCTGGTCCCGTGGGCACCGCCCCGCCCCGTGGAGTCCTCCCCGCACCCCGTGGACCTCACCCTCCCCTCGCCACGTGGGCCCCGCCCCGCCCCGTGGACTCCTCCCCTCACGGCGTGGGCCCCGCCCCGCCAAGTGGACTCCTCCCCTCACTCCGTGGACCTCCCCCTCCCCTCGCCCTGTGGGTACCGCCCCCACCCCCGGAGTCCCTCACTCAGACTAGGTGAGCATTACCTGGTTTTCGAAGCAAACTTCTTGAGCAGGTTCTTGCCACAGGAGACTGGCGAGCTATGCACGCCTCGGGCACTGCCCGGAAGGAGAACCACTTGCCGTCCCCCGAGCAATCTCGGGAGCCTCTCGCGAAGCCCCCACACTCGAAGGGTCAAAGCCCACATGGCTGCCGGGAGAGCTCCGGGGCGGGGCCGACGTGGGGCGCGGCGACGTGAGGCGGGGCGACGTGGGAGGAGGGTCTGAGGCGGGGCGACGCGAGGGGGCGTGGCCGGGGAGACGCGAGGCCGGGCGACGTGAGGAGACTTGGGGCGGCAGACGCGGGGTGAGGTGTGGAGCGTGTGGGTCGGAGCGCAAGCTCGCTGAGTGAGCTGAATTTGGAAACGCGGTGTCGCCTGAAGCGGGGCGACCCGCTTGTGGAGGGACTGGGGGCGGGGAGCCTTGGGGGACATGGTCTGCGCGCATACGGGGCGGGGTCTAGAGGCCCGGAAGAGGCGCTGCGAGGTGCCGCCCCGCCCCCGCTGCGGCTGGCTGGGTTCGCTGGTGGGAACGCGGGGACCCACCGGGAGCGCGGTTCCCGCTCCCGCACGAAGCTGGGGAGGGCGCATCATCGCAGGGCCCGTGCCCCACCACAGCGCGTGAGGAAAGCAGGAGCCGGGTCCTCACTGGGCGGCTTGAGCGGCCTCGGGCGCCGGGGAGTGGAGCCCCTGCCGCCGCGCCGGTCTCCCAGCCGCTCCAGAAAGGAGGCGCGCGCATCCCGGGCCCTGCCCGCAGACCCCGGCCCGGCGCTCCCGGCTTGGTGCCTCGCGCTCCTGTCCCCGAATCCCGGGGACGCCGTTCCTGCGGAAGCCCCAGCGCTTCGAACAGCACGCACGCGGCATGCAGACGGGGCTCAAAAACCGCTTTCGGAATAACGGAAAGGAGTGGATTGGGATTCGAGTGTAAGGGGGACTGTAATCCGAGAAGCTAGGAGAATTTAACTGGAAGGCAGCGTGGCCCACCGGGAAATGCGCAGACCTAGCCCAGGGTTTAAGCCAAGATGGAGTATTTGCAGGCTGCTGAGACTTCAGATAGGGGATTTTCTGTGCTCGGCTTCATTACGAAAACAGTGGAACTTCTCTCCGAGCTGCCTAGAAGATGAGGCGGGAATGGAAGTGATGCGCCTGCCAGTTCTCAATTAGTGTTGTTTCTATTCTTAGGATTTTTCGCACAAAAGAATATTAATCTTTATGATGGACTGTAACGTAAACACAAAACAAGATTTTTAAAAATTTAATCTGCCTCGTGTCATCCCACCGAATTATCTCGTTTGAGCCGCACTTCATTAGGAATGGGAAGGCCATGGAGAGAGGCCAGGATGCTTTCGACTAAATTTTCCATCATCTGTCGCCTGGCTTGATGAGTAGCACTCCCAACGTGAGGGGTCAGAGTGATGTTCTTCAACTTCAATAAAGGATGATCTCTGAAATGCAGATTAATTGATGAAAACTATTCAGCATTGTTTGCTCTGATTTCATATTCTGGGTTTCTATCCCCAGGCTCAGGAGGGGAAGGCTCTATGGGGGGGCTTATGGCATATTCTAAAGAATATCTAGGTATGATCACCACTCACCTAACCCCACGATGGGCGACCGGCATTTTTTGGGTGCAGAACATGTACCCTAACTGCACCCAGGCCGTTGGCACACCATGGCACCACGTATGTGGTGGATCAAACAACACTGGTCCACAAAAACCAAAAGGGCCTTTGGGGATACGGGTGCTAGTTCAGGCATCATGGGACAACCCGAATGTGCCTTTAGCGAGTGGTGGCATTCAGGAGGAAAATATTTATGACCTAGAATTAGATTAGAGGGCGTTCTCTCCCAGGAAGAAGGGAGAAATAAGGAGCCTGGGAAAAAAGGAAGTGTTAGTGAAGTGGTCCAGCAGACTGAAACAAGGATGGAAAACCCTAGAAACCAACATGAGGAAAGGGCAGTCACCTGCCCTGAACGGGGCCTCTTGACTATTCTAATACAAAGACCAAGGTAGACAGGCAGCAATAACCCTCAATCCCAGCTGAGGCTCAAGGGGCACACTTCTGGGACTTATGAACCCCAAACCTGTGGAAGTTCTCTGGGGGCACTTGTAATTTATATCAACACTTTGTCCTTGCCCCCAGAATTGATCAAAATTAAGAAAGAGCCTATAATACAGTGAGCAAGGACAGGAACTATTCTGAAGAAACACTCTGTCCTCCTAGGGGCTCTACGATACAACAGCACATGTTGGAGACCAGTCTCAGGATGAAACTGTGAATTGAGACCAGGTGACTGATTTTGTCTTAACTGACTTGGAACTCAGAAATAAGTGATTCATGGCCAATTGTAACAACACCTGTCCATAATATGGGGTATGTAGGCAAGAGCCAACTGTTGAGAAGGCATAGCAGATACCTCTGTAACTGCCACTTATTATATAAGAAAACTGAACTGTACCATGACAACATTGCAATATGGTGTGTCACTGGCACTGTTAAGATTCAACCACCTCATGTAAATAAGTCACGTGATAATACCGATAAACTTAGGGTTATACCCCGCCTCCCGTTATTTGCCTGGTGACTTGTTAATGAAGCTAATAAAAAGCTCATCTTAACAGACTAGCCAACAGGTGAGCACTGGACTTGTAGGTTTCTAAGTTGACAACTGTCTAAAATGCTCAGGCTTCTTAATTTACATTGAAAAAATTTTTGTTCTACATTAGTGGTTCTCAAACGTTTGGTCTTAGGACCTCTTTACTCTCTTAAAATTGAGAACCACAAAGAACATTTGTTTATGTGGGTTGTATCTATCAACATTTACTGTGTTAGAGATTAAAACCAAAAAAAAAATTTAGTCCAATAACCTAGAAGCACACATTTCATTAGCTGTCAGGATGATAATCACCTGTCATCAATCTCTGGAAAACTCCACCCCCACTGTATGCTGTACTGAAACATGAGTGAAAAGGTAACTAACATCTTACAGTATTGGGAAAGTAAGTTCAACCCACAGAGCCCTTGCAAGGGTCTCCAGACCATGTTTTGAGAATAGCTGTTCTAGATAAACTATTGTTTTTCTCAGAAAAGTAAGTTCTATGGTCAATCTTGATAAATTTAGATATTAAATTTGGTTGTAATAGCAAACATACAGACAGTAATTTGTTTACTAGACAAATCAAAGCTGGGAATCGCTAGCCTAATGAATGACAGCATCAAGATTCAAAATAAATGACAGAACCAAGACTGTCGTCCTAACAGGCTGGATCAATGGGTCAAAACACACAAGCAAATGACATTAATAGAAATAAGTGTAAAATTCCACACATAAAGAACAACTGCGGGAACAATTTCATTTTTTGCTGACTAAAAACATAATGAAATGAAGGGTGCAGGGAGGCTGCGGAGCCACTTCTGAGCAAGATTTCTGCACGGTCAGGCCACAGTGTGGACACCGCACTCAGCTCCTGAGAGCACGTTTTCAAAGGCCCTTTAGAGCTGCATTTTAGACAGTGACAATAATGACCAGGTCTCTGGAAATGCTATCCTTTAGGCTGTGATTGAAGGGTAGTTAGGAGGGAATAAAAGTAAGATGAAACGGGGCGCCTGGGTGGCTCAGTCAGTTAGGCATCCGACTTCGGCTCAGGTCACGATCTCACGATTCGTGGGTTCAAGCCGTGCATCAGGCTCCGAGCTGACAGCCTGGAGCCTGCTTCAGATTCTGTGTCTCCCTTTCTCGCTGCCCCTCCCCTACCCTGCTGGCACTCTGTCTCTCTCCCAAAAATAAATAAATATTAAAAAAAATTTTTTTTCAAGATGAAACATAGTGGTTGTCTTAAAATACATAAGGTTTGTGAAAGAGAATGATCAGGGTCAAACCAGAGTCGGGGTAAGAGGAGGACCACCCGGGTTCGATATGAGCAGGAACATTCTGTGTGGTCTCCATCCACGGGGACCACTGCCTGAGGGCCTGGGGCTCCCTGTCCGTGGAGGTGTTGGAAGAGATGATCCGCAGGCCTGGACAGGTCCCCGGAGGCCCTCTCCGGGCCCTGGATGACCAAGACTCTACTACTGGTCTGTGATAACACTTCTGCAAAAGCCCAAAGCAGTGACGGTGTGAGGACAGCGCTACGTGGACCAGGAGGAATGGAGGTTCTGTCCGGCTTCCTTACCTGGGCAGGGGCTCCGGGTGCGTCACGTCCAGTGCTGCTCCTGTAATGACCCCCGTCTGAAGAGCCTGCACCAGGGCATCCTGATCGACTAACAGACCTGAGTCAAAGAGACAATTCCTCCGCAGTCACTACCATTAGGAGTACATGGGAAAGATGCTTTGGTCACGTTAGCTATTCTTGCAAACACATCCTGATCTTGTCAAAGGGCTGACAAAGAGCACGTGAGTGTCATTCTGCCAATTCATCATTAGACGTCGTGAGGCAGCACACTCAGCCCTCCACAGACGCTGTCTCACCGAATCCTCCACTAACCTGGCAAGGTCAATTTTACCCGTGAGGAAACTGAGGCCCGCACAAACCCACCCAAGGTCACACCGCTTCTAACATACCAGCCCAGATAGAGCCCAGGTTTGTCTGACCTCAAGCCTGGACCCGTTTCATTATATTATACCACCTCCCAGAACCACCTGACAGTTCGGGCTGAGGACACGGCCCCCAGACAGCTGTATGTACACATGAAAAAAACTAAGCCACAAGCACGATCCGTAACTGTCATTTCAAATACAGGACAGCAGGGCATGTTTGAGTAGAAGCTGGGAAGAAACATTCCAGCAGAGCCCTCCAAGGGGCCCAGGCACAAGGCTGCCTCCTTCCTGCTGACCGACCACGAGCCGCCGGCCCGCTGGTGGGGACACAGCCCTAGTACGCTGGTGCTGCTGTGGGAGAAGCCTCGTCCCCAGAGGCTTTCCTGGGGCGTTTGCTTCTCCAGAATCTTGAGTATGCTCACCGGCCTCTCACATTCCTGGAAGTCCTGGTCCTTCCTGCTCACCTAGCCGGTCTGAATTTTCAGACAACTCTGAAACATACTATCTCGGCCCCATGAGGTGTTTTGTCTTCCAACAGCTGTTTCGGAGTTCCTGGACCCAGTTCCAACGTGGGGTAGGGAGGTTCGCACACACACAGGATGGGGCAGCTCCCGGGACACCGGCAGGACACTCTGACACTGTCCACCCGGAGGCAGCAGCGTCAGATCCCGAGGGGCGAGGGCTCGGTCCTGTGAGATGCCCCTTGCACCCCGAACTTCGGACACCGGTCGGGAGTCCCAGGCTGTTACTTGGGCTTCTGACCAATGGCTGCAGATGGGAGGTTCCAGTAATTTGCTGCAGCGACTCACAGAACTCAGGGGGACACTTAACTTACGATGACTGGTTCCTTAAAAGATATGACAAAGGCTGAGAATCCACCGCCAGGGGAAGAGACGCATAGGGACGGGTCTGGGGAAAGGCTGGGGGCTCCGTCCCCTCTCCCGACAGCCAGTCTTCCCCAATCTCCAGGTGTTCACCAGTCCAGAAGCATCTGAACCTGGGCCTTTGGGATTTTCATGGAGGCTTCTTTTCGTAGCCACGATAGATTAAATCCTTGGACATTGGCTGATTCAGCCTCCAGCCCCTCCCCTCTCCTCAGAGGTGGGGGGGCGGAAGTTCCAACCCTCTGATCCCCTGGTTGGTGGTCCTGGCCACAGCCCACCCTTGAATGGGGTCCAGAAGTCTCCTTCATTAACCAAAGACACCTTTATCACTCTTTACACTTAGGAAACTTGGGGGGGAGAAGGGGAAGAGTCAGGAACTATGGATGAAAACCGCAGTTGAATGACCAAATGTCTACTTTTACAAATCACAATATCTCACGTGGCAAGCATTGTTCTCCTTGTTTACAGATAACACACGGGGGCTGTTGGTGGTCGTGTGTCCTCTGGCCCCGATCCCGCGAAGGTGAGTGGCCTGGACATCTGATGTCAGCACCGTTCCTCCATTCTTTTTCTTTTTTAAAAAAATTTTTAAGGGGCGCCTGGGTGGCTCAGTCGGTTGAGTGTCCGACTTCGGCTCAGGTCACGATCTCGCAGTCTATGAGTTCGAGCCCCGCGTCGGGCTCTGTGCTGACAGCTCAGAGCC
>PITB01009910.1:0-64644 GCA_004024585.1 Paradoxurus hermaphroditus
ACCCCGTTCCCCTCGTCACCCCGTCCCCCTCCTCACCGTGTTCCCTGTCCATTCTCCACAGAGCAGCCAGAGTAATTCCTTTAAAATCAACACCAGCCACTTCTCTTCTGGAAACCTTGTTCGGCGGAGCACCGGAAGTCCGTACCGTGGCCTCCCCCCCTGTACCGTGGCCTCCCCCCCTCGTTACTTCTCTGACGTAACTTCCTCTCCCTTCTTCCTTGTTTCTCGAGCTGCCGCACTGGCCTCCCGGCTATAGTACTACTTGTTGGATGATCTCCATAAGTTATTTAACCTCCCTGAGCTTGTTGCCATGCTGTAAAATGGAATAATACTTGTCTGACAGAATAATGTCAAGTTCTTAGCAGAGTAGCTTTCAAATATTACTGGAGGTGGGGAGAAGATTTAGACAGTCACTAGCATTTTTTTTCTTGTCTCTTTTTTTTTGGCAGTGTTGTTTATTTTTAATTTTTTAAAATATTTATTTATTTATTTTGAAACGGAGGGAGAGCGAGTACCAGCAGGGATGGGGGGGCGGAGAGAGGGAGAGGGAGAATCTCAAGCAGTCTCCGTGCTGCCAGCGCAGAGCCTGGCGTGGGGCTCAGTCTCATGAACCACGAGATCGTGAGCTGAGCCAAAACCAAGAGTCTGATGCTTAACCGGGTGAGCCACCCAAGTGCCCCCTGTTTCTTTATTTTTAATTCTGAGAGTGTTTACGCCTCTCTCCCCCCGTCTCCAGTGAACGAAAGAGCACAGTCTTAGACAGTCTTTTTTTATTTTCAGTCGACCGTATCTGAAGATCATATTGTAAAAGCGCGTGTCTGTCCTGCATGAGCTGCTGGCTGTGTCCAGAGTGCGCGTGTGGCACGGTGTGTCGTCCGAGAGAGGGAGTCCCCATCATGTGGTCCTTCAGGAGGATTAGTACCTGACACTATTCTTATAAGCGTATAAGCCACACAGATTTAGGTATTGCTGAAATACGCAGCCCGTCTCCTTAAGCAGACGGGCACCTCCAGCTCCCTGAAACAGCAGGTCACGGGTAATGGCGATTATGGTTTTAGGGAGCACGGATTTCTCTACAGTAGAGCTCCACCTGCCTCGGTGATCAAAGGTTGTTTAAAATTATTTTTTAAGACATTTCTGCTCTCTGCGTTCTGTCACTTTTTCCAGTGCTTCGTTACACTCACAATGCGAACCTAGGCCCAGCCAGTGGGAATCCTAGGAGGAGAAATTTTTATTAGCATACTAGTTGAACAGCATGTAAAAACAAATAGGAACTTATTAAATGTGAAATCTTCAGGGAAGCTTTTAAAACTAATTGCATGAAAAGGATAGCGTCAGCACCTAAAGGAATTAACACCACCACAATGTGGTTTTTGCACATATCACCGGTGCGAATCCATTCTGGTGTTTTCTTGTTCCTGGTACGGTAGGATTCTGAGTTCTCTGTGGATAACTGGTATACTCTTTACTCGTATTAGGAAGGGAGAAGCGAGGGCTCATGGCTATGACAAATACCGTGTACACATACGCAGTAGCTTCCTAACCCCCCCACCCCACCCCCGCCCCCAGTGTCAGCACGAATCCTTTAAAATCCGAGGCAACAATATTACTTCCCTGTCCGGCCCCCTCCAGCGGCTTGCCTCTTTGCTCCTAATGGAATCCGATGTTCTCTCTGTTGTCCCGAGGCCCTGCCTGCTCTGGTCTGCCCCTGAGTGTGACTCCTGTCCTCCTTCGCCCCTTGGCTGCGGCCAGACGGGCCTCCTGGCTTTCTGTCTGTCAGGCCTGCATGCTCCCGCCCGAGGACCTTCATGCTTCCTCCCCTTCCCGCCTGGCACGCTCTCCTCCCAGAGCCCGTAGGCCGGCCGGTTCTAGGTTTCTTTTCAAATCCTCAACCTTCAGAGAGGCTTTTCCGACCACGCCCCGTGGAAAAGAAGTACTTCCTCCCTCACGGTCTCGTTGTTTTTCTTCACGGCAGTTAGTACTGCTTAGTGTCGTTATTTGTGCTTCTCTCCTGAGTAATGTGTTCACTGCTCTATTTCCAGAACCTAGAACAGGACCTGCTGAATATGCACTCAGTAGGTACCTACCTGTTGGCTGAGTGAACTGATTGTATAGCACCGATGCCCATGCCAGGAGAAGGGAGAGAACTGAATGTATTCACATAGTAGGTAGCTCACGATTAATTTTGAAAACAGATATGCTCTTGACCTTAAAAATACCTCCGTGTTGGGGCACCTGGAGGGCTCAGTCGGTTGAGCGGCCGACTTCGGCTCGGGTCATGATCCCACAGTCTGTGAGTTCGAGCCCCACATTGGGCTCTGTGCTGACCACTCGGAGCCTGGAGCCTGCTTCGGATTCTGTGTCTCCCTCTCTCCCTGCCTCTCCCCTGCTTGCACTCTGTCTCTCTCTCTCCCAAAAATAAATAAACTTCAAAAAGAAATTAAAAAAGTAATCTCCACGTTGATTTAGTCATTTAACAAACTCTAAGTGCTTATACCGTTCTAGGCACTGTCTTTGACACTGGGAATACAAAGATACATAAATGTGCATGGTCAGATACTCCACATAGTCGTTCTTATCTTTAATATCACCGTGCTTATTTGCATATTACAAGTTTTAGTTTTAAATTCCAGTGTAATTAACATACGGCGTTATATTAGTTTCAGGTGTACGGTGTACACTATAGTGATTCAGCAGTTCCCTACGTTACTCATTGCTCAGCAAGATAAGTGTGCTCTGAATGCCCTTCACCTGTTTCCTCCATTCCCCCACCCCCCTCACCTCTGGTAACCGCCAGTTCTAACTATGTTTAGTTTGTCTTTCCTCCCCGCCTTTGTTCGTTTGTTTTGTTTCTTAAATTCCATGTATGAGTGAAGCCGTATGCTATTTGTCTTTCTCTGACTGGCTTGTTGCACTTAGCATTATAGTCTCTGGATCCACCCGTGTCGTTGCAGATGGCAAGGTTTCCTCCTTCTTTATGGCTCAGTAATTCTCCACCGTGAGTATATGCCGCAGCTTCTGTACGCATTTATCTGCCGACCTTTAGGCTGCTGCCGGAGTTGGCTACGGTCAATACTGCGGCAGTAAACATAGGGGTGCCCGTATCCCTTCAAGTTAGTGTTTTCATATTCTTTGTATAAATACCCAGCAGTACGGTTCTGGATCATAGAGTAGTTCTATCTTTAATTTCTTGTAGGAGCGCCCTGCCGTCTTCCACAGTGGCCACGCTGGTTTGCGCTCCCAGCAGCAGGGCACAGTGGTTCCTTTTGCTCCACTTCCTCTCCGGTGCTTGTTGTGTCTTGAATTTCTGAGTCTAGCCATTCTGACGGGGGTGAGATCATCTCTCATCGTGGTTTCGATTTGCATTTTCCTGCTGGTGAGTGGTGTTGAGCATATGTATCTCCATGTGTCCGTTAGCCGTCTGTGTCTTCCTTGGAGAAATGTCTGTTCATGTCTTCTTCCCATTTTTAATTGCATTATTTGTTTTTTTGGTGTTGAGTTGTAGAAGTTCTTTATATATGTTGGATACTAACCCTTTTTGGATAGGTCATTGGCAACATCTTCCATTCGGTAGGTTTTTAATTTTGTTGATTATTACCTTTGTTGTGCAGAAGTTTTTTATTTTGATGTAATTCCAGTAGTTTATTTTGCCTTTGTTTCCCTTGCCTCAGGAGACCTATCTAGTAAGAAGTTGCTATGGCCAATGTCAAAGGTTACTGTCTTTGCTCTCTTTTATGGTTTCAGGTCTTATATTTAGGTCTTTGATCCATTTTGGATTTATTTTTGTGTGTCAGAAAGGGGTCCAGTTTCATTCTTCTGCATGTGGCTGTCCAGTTTTCTTCTCAGTGTCATTGCGAAGACTGTCTATTTCCCATTGGATATTCTTTCCTGCTGTGGTAAAGATTAACTGACTACAATTAATGGTCAGTTAATAATTACGAATTTACTTCTGGGCTTTGTATTCTTTTCCATTGATCTGTGTGTCTGTTTTTGTGCCAGCACTATACTGTTTTGATCACTACAGCTTTGTAATATAACTTGAAGTCTGAAATTGTGATAACTCCAGTTTTGTTTTTCTTTTTCAAGACTTTTTTGGCTATTTGGGGTCTTTTGTGGTTCCATACAAATTATAGTGTTGTTTGTCCTAGTTCTTTGTTGATATTTTGATAGGGATTGCATTAAATGTGTAGATTGCTTTGGGGCGTGATAGATATTTTAACAAGGTGTGTTCTTCCAGTCTATGAGGATGGAATGTCTGTTTTTTTGTGTCATCTTCAATTTCTTTCATCAGTGTCTTATAGTTCTCAAAGTACAGGTCTTTCATCTCTTTTGTTAACTTTATTCCTAGGTATTTTATGCATATTACAAGTTTTAAGAAGCCTTGCCGTAACTAAGTCAGTAACTCTCTTTCACCCAGTGTTTTCCTAAATTTTTTTTTTTTTTGGCCATAGAATTCTCTTTTCATGAAATACCTTTTTAAGTCCTTTTAGGCTTGTCGATCTTTGGGAACAGAGCTACCAATAGTGGTGTTGGGGGTGGAGAGTGGGGCGCACATCACTACTGAAGGGGCCGTGTCTCTGGACAGAGTGGTGTTACAGGAGATATGAGGGGTCATTATTAAATCCATCATTTAGGACGAAGTCATTATTGCTGTAGATGAGAAAAAGTTACTTGAAAAATACCAACATTTATTTCTAGTTTTGTTTTTTGAAGGTTTATTTATTTTGAGAGAGAGAGCATGCGAGTGCTAATAGAAGAGGGGCAGAGAGAGAGGGAGAGAGAGAAGCAGGCTCTGGGCTGTCAGCACAGAGCCCAGTGTGGGACTTGAACTCACAAACTGTAAGCACAGGACCTGAGCTGAAATTAAGAGTTGGATGCTTAACTGACTAAGCCACCTAGGTACCCCTATTTCTAATTTTAAAAAAGACTTAATAAAATAGTAATAAATGACTTTTGAACAAAATTGCACGCATACAAAATACTTGATCAGTTTCCACTAAACCAGGAACAAGTGCGATGCTTTGTCACCGTGGCCATTGCTGTGTAACAGTGTACCGTGCTGACAAAATCAGCTGCTGTATTCAATCAAGAGAAAATAATTAGAAGCAGAAGACATTGAAAAGGAAGAGAAAAAGCTACTTCTTTGTGTAGACGATGTGATAGTATATGTTGAGAAGCCAAGAGGATCAATAACAGCAGAATACCTAAACAAAAAGAACTGAGTAAAATTAGCAGACAAAAAAACCCAATACTTTCTGTATATACATAATAGTTTGTTTGAAAACATAGTGGAAGAAAAGTCTCCCTTTCCACTAACATCAAAAAGATAATACACTTAAGAATAAACTTAAGAAATATGCCCAATCTGTAAGGGGTAAACATTCTTGTAAAACACACAAGTAGACTTAAATAAGTGGAAAGACATTTCATATTTCATGTTCATGAATAGAAACCTCAACGTTACAGAGATTTCCAATCTCCTCAAGTTAATACATAAATGAATTCCATTCCCAACAAAGTTTCCTTTCTTCTGGTACCCAGTTAGTCGATCCTAAAAGTCATTGGGAAAAACAAACAAGAAAGTACCAGGAAACCTCTGAAACAGAGTCATAAAGAGGGCAAACCCCACCAGATTTTAAACTATGAAACCTCTATAATTAAAACTGTTGAGGGGCGCCGGCACGGCTCAGTCAGTTGAGTGTCTGACCCTTGATTTTGGGTCAGGTCAAGGTCTCATGGTTACTGGGATCAAGCACCACATCAGGCTCTGTCTGGGCTGATGACGGCACAGAGCTTGCTTGGGATTCTCTCTCTCTCTCTCTCTCTCTCTCTCTCTCTCTCTCTCTCTCCCTCTCCCTCTCTGCTCTTCCCTTGCTCATGCACTCATGTGCGCTCTCTTAAAATAAATTAAAAAAAACTATTGGGGTAGGGGAGTGTTTCAGAACTCTCTTTATTCTCTCTTCAGTTTTGCTCTGAACCTAAAGCTGCTCAAGAAAATGTAGTCTTAAACAATTGTATGGTGTGTGGGTAGATGGCCAACGGAGCAGAATAGAATGTCCACAATTAGTAATTATAGAAATTTAAAACATGATAAAAGTAGCATCTCTGATCACAGAGGAACAGATGGGACAACTGGATAGATATTTGGTGAGAGAGAAAGTCCAGTCCGTACCTCACATGATATTCCAAGAATAAACTACAAATTGGTAAAGTCTTTTTTTTCTTCTGTTTCAAAGTTTTAATTTTATTATTATAATTTTTAAATGTTTATTTATCTTAAGAGAGAGCTGAGGAGAGGCAGAGAGAGAGAGGGCGAGAGAGAGAGAATCCCAAGCAGGGTCCAGCTGCCAGCACAGAGCCCGACGCAGGGCTTGGTCTTGCAAACCGTGAGATCGTGACCTGGACCAAGATCAAGAGTCAGATGCTTAACCGACTGAGCCACTCAGGCATCCCTAAACTTTTCATTTTAAAGTAATCTCAGACTTGTGAAAAATAGTACGAAGAATTTTCATATATCCTTCACCCCGATTCCCGAAATGTTGTCATTTGCTACATGTCCTTTGTCACTAATTTTCTCTCTGAAACAGTTTGAGAGTAAGTTGCAGATATAATGTCCCTTTACCAATAACTACCTCAGTGATATTTCTGAAGAACAAGTTTGTCCAAGTCTCTGTAACAGAATGCCGCAGACCGGGTAGCTTCTACACAACGGAAATACATGTCTCATCGTCCTAGAAGCTGGGGAGTCCAGGAGCAGGGCCCACAGAGCTGCTGTCTGGGGAGGGCCCGCTTCCGGCTTTGTAGACGCCGTCTCTGCCCTGCGCCATCACACGGCGGGAGGGACAAGGGATCTCTCGGAGCTCTCTCACAGGGCGCTAACCCACCCCGTTCATGAAGACTTGACCTTCACGATCTAGTCACCTCCCAAAGGCTCCATCTTCAAAAAATACATGAATGGGGGTGGGGGGGACACACAACATTCAGTCCGTAGCAAAGAACGTTTTCTTGTGTAGTATCAGAGTGCTGCTCTCCAGATCAGGAAACCGGCGTTGATAAAACCCCGCTCTAATCTGTAAGCGTCACTCACGGTCACCAGTCGCCCCATCCAGCCCACGGGCCAGCCGAGGACCCCGCGTTGCGGTTCGTCGTCACGTCTCTTCAGCGTCCTTCAGTCCGGACGAGCGCCTCAGTACGGCTTTCTCTTTCATGACCGTCGCAGTTTTGCAGAGCGCAGGCTGCTTCTGTGGAACGTCCCTTAAACCGGGGGACGTCTCCCCATGGTGAGGTTCGGAGTGTGCATTTTTGGCGAGAATACCACAGAAGTGGTGCTCGGGGATGGACGGGGCCGTTTCCGGGACGGTCGCCTGTGGTCACCACTCGAGCTGGCGTCGGGCGGGTTTCTCCGTTCTGTGCAGGTGCAGGTTTTCTCTGTAACTAGTGAGCATTGGGGTGGACTCAGACGTCCCCCACAGATCCTTCGAGGAAGGACTCGCGGCTCAGCTGCGTCAGCTTCGAGCTGTCAGCGCTTCCGTGTGACTAATGGCACCCAGGGTCACGCCCTTCCCGTGCCCGCCTGCGCCCCGTGTGTGAGCGAGAAGGGCCCGCTGCTTCAGCGACTCTGCCGGCCGGCCGGCCAGGGTTCTGATGAGCCCGAGGCCCGGCGGCTTCTCCCCGTAGGACGCAGCTCGTGCCCCTGGTTCCAGAGAGCCCAGCTGGGGACAGTGTCTGCGGGAAGACACCTTGAAACTCTGTGATCGGTTCCTGATCATTTGTGCCGAGTCTGTTTAGCACCTGGTGATGAGTCTTGAAACAGGTCGTGCCGGTGATTTGTCTGATTCTGTGGTTTCTTCTACAGTTAATGAACTCGTACCTTGAGGAAGAGCTCTCCTTCCCCCCGGGCGCTCACCCACATCTCCGCTCTCCCATGGACCCTTCTCCTACGGATTGTAATCCGGCATTTATTTTACTGCTCAGCTTGTCCCAGATCTGGCCAGGAGGAGCCCCTTCAGTTTGGCTTCTGTATCCCTTTGACATGTCCCCACTATTTATTCTTTCCTTTCTCTCTGGCACCACAAGGTTTTTCAGGCTTATCTGACGCTTTTCCCGGATTCCCTGGAATCTGTCATTTCAAAATGGGCCACATTTGAGTGTAGAGAATAAAAGCATTCGAGTACTAAAAGGAGACATGGCTGGATGGCCTTAAAACCAGGGAGTGAGGAAAGCCCGATAGGAAAAAAAAATGGGTAAGCGACACAGACAGTCCGGGGAAAGGAAGGAAGGAAGGGAAGGGCTCATCAACATTTGGAAAGGTGCTTATTCTCCCGCAGAAGAGCGCGCACAGTAACGGTGCCCTGTGGTGCCAAAGGTTTAGGAACGCGTCGTTGGGTCGATGGTGGGACACAGGCCGTCGCAAGCATTGCCGGCAGGGGTGGAAGTTGGTACAGCCCGTCTGACAGGCACTGGGGAAACCAGGCCACGTTCCTTCTGGTCCAGTAACTTCACCGTTGGGAATCTACGCTGAGGGTAAACCTGCGCGAGTAAACCACACGTGCATAAGGTCCTTCACCGCCGCGTCGTTCGTCACGGGAGAGGCCGGAGGCCCCCCAGATGTCTGTCGACAGACCCCGATTGTGGGGCCGGAGCACCCCCGCGATGCACCGCCGTGCCGCGTGCTGCAAAACCCGGGCCGCGATGGGCTCCGTGTGCCCATGCGCGGCGGTCCCCAGGGTGTGGTGAGCGAGCAGAGCAAGGGGCAGCGCGGGTGTGCAGAGGAAGAAGTTAGAAGCACATCTTTGTTTATTTTTGCTGAAAGAAACAGGATAAAGCAGGCTAACGAGAATGATTACCTGGAGTGAGAGAGGGGAAGGAAGGAAAGCCAGGCTTCTCTGGGTGCCTTTTCGTGTAGCGTTGACTTCTAAACCATTTCTGTTTTTTGCATATTCAAAAAATAAAGCTAAACAAAGAGGAGGCAAAAGCAAACTGTAAAGTTTGGAACCGTGACACAAATGAACTTAATTTTATGTAAAATTGATACTGTACACAGAGGAGAGAATCGTTTTAAGTGGCTTTTGAATATTAGTGTACTCCTTAACCGGATATAGTTTAAAGCCAAAACAAAGCAAAAATTTAAAACTACAAAGAAATTGTAAACTGGTATGCAGTTTATAAACTGTTTTCTTTATATTTTAGGGTAAGCTGAATAAGTAAATTAGTTAGGAACTAAGCATTTCACTGTCATAAATACAAAGAGATACAAATATAATGCCAAGGAAATTAAAGGAAGAACTACGATGTTCTATTGGAATTGGAGATAATCAGTGTGAATATACATTTAGATGACTAACACTATTTCAGTCATCCCAAAGGCCCTGAACGCAGTGAAACTCCAGTAGCTATGAGCACCCATAGTATTCAAAGCTTGGTTTCCAAATATCACTAAAAGGAACCAGTGCCGGCACCATGACTAGCTCAGTTCATAGAGCCTGCGGCTCTTGATATCGGGGGGCCGTGAGTTCAAGCCCCACGTTCGGGTTAGAGCCGACTTTAAAACAACAACAAAAACACCAGAACCGATGCCCCCTGGAGAAAGGGCTAGTGGCAGGTCTGCAGGAGGGAGACTGTAAAGTGAGCCTGGGGCCTCTCGTGCCAGACCGCCAAGTACTTGAACACTGGTGGGACGGTTCCGGAGGTGGAGCCTGGAGGTGGCAGGGGTCCGGTGAAGAGCGCTGGCCACGAGGAGACAGTTCAGCCTAAGAAGGAGTGTAGGTGATTGTGGCACCTTAAATAAATAAAAATGCATGTTTCCTCATTGATATTCAAAGAGAGAAAGTTTGAATTTATTTGTTAACAATGGAATTGAATGTTATACCAACATTCCCTTCTGGAAATGGGTAATTAGTTAAAGGGCAATAATTAAGTTTTTGTGCTGCCTTTTTAGGAAGTGGTAGTTAATCACCAGTTGAAAGCACTTTCTAGAAAAATGCCAGCTTGAAAGTGTAGAAATAAATAATAGAGGGTTTATAATGGTAACTCTCAAATTCTACAGAATCATCGATTCAGGCAAAGGTTATCAGCAGATGCTAACGCCATTAGGTGAAAAGTTTGGGGGGAAGAAAGTAGTCACATATTGTTAACATTTTACCCCACAAAAGACTTCATGATCGTTAAGTGAAAAATGTGTTTTTACAAAGGAGAGACTTGGGGGTCACTACCTTGTCAAGTGACCCAAACGTAACATAGTGACAAACTTCAATCATCTACCTCCTGATCCCAGAATACTTCAGACCTGAGTATTCTTGCCCATTCTCTCCCTCCCACCCCCTGGATTACATTCAAATCTTTACCCTTGGAGTGGAGTACTAGGAAGAAGAGTTTGGGGTAGGGGCTAGAGGATGAAGTTAAGGACACCAAAAAGAAACAGATGAATCCTGTACATTTCACAAGACATCTGGCCTGTTCTTTTCATTATTTATTTATTTCTAGAAAGGAAGAGGGAGAGAGCCCATGTGAGAGCAGGGGAGGCGGGCGGAGGGAGAGAGAAGGAGGATAGAATCTTGAGAGGGCTCTGCGCTAAGCGTGGGGCTCAGTCCCATGACCCTGAGATCATGACCCGAGCTGAAGTCAAGAGTCAGATGCCCAACCAACCCGGGCACCCCTGGTCTGTTCTCTTCAAAAAGTCACTGTCATATGGATTCTGGGAAGGTGATGGCGCATTATTCTTGAGTCTCCCCACATCACTGCGCTAAAACATTCAGCAACCTGAATAGTATCTACGACAAAACCAGTTTGCCTGAGAATGGAAATGAGTTTTAGACAGCCAGCAGGACTACGGAGATACCGGCTTAAACTCTGACACGAACGTTAAATATGTTTGTTCTTGTAGACCTAAGCCCTGTGAGCAAAGCTAAGAAGGAAAGGAGACTGTAGTTTGTAATGGGTGTGTGCTACGACAAAGTAGATAGAATAGAGCTATCAGAAAATGTGACAAAACTGTTTAAATGAGTAATCGTATTTTCTGTAATCACATTGGTCTCCTTATCGAGGTTGTTGGGTGGGCAATATGGGATAGAGAAAATGAGTAATAAGGGGCGCCTCGGTGGCTCAGTTGAGCATCCGATTCCAGCTCAGGTCATGATACCGTGGCTTGAGAGTTCGGGCTCCGCATTGGACTCGCTGCTGTCAGCACGGAGCCAGCACCAGATCCTCTGTTTCCCTCTCTCTGCCCCTCCCCTGCTCACGCTCGCACTCGCTCTGTCTCTCAAAGTTAAGCATTAAAAAAAAAAAAAAATGAATGATGTATGATATTCTAATTCTTCATCCTTTCTGTCTTCGAGAACCAGGATGCTCAGTTCTTCAAAAACAAACAAAAGGAGGTACAATTATAAGATAAATGATAAAAACTTTGTATACTTGAATTTGAATTATTAGTATGAACTCATGAGATGTTTTACTTAGAAGAAAAACATCTATATGCATATACATAGAGAGTAAGGGGAGGAAAACTGTTACTTAGCGGACAAATTTATGTAGAAAATCCCAAGGAATATACAAAAATACTACTAAAAACTAATAAGCGATTTTAGCAATTCCATAGGATATGATACAAGATTGGTAATACTCAGCAATATTTCTAACTGAAAAGAATTAGAAATTGAAATTTTTTAAGAGCACTTTTTATAGTCACATCAAAAACAAATGCTTTAGGGATAAATCTAATAATATACATACAGAGTTTTGTGTATTGATGAGATAAAAATCTAAAATGAAGACACGCACCGTGTCCATGGAATGGAAGACTGATTATTATAAAGACGTCCGTTCTTTCCAGATTGATCTATGGAGTCAGCACAAAACCAGCCAAAATCCGAGCAGGCTTTTTTTTTTTTTTTTTTTTTTTTTTTTAAGGAATCAGTAAGATAACTTTAAAGTTTATATGGAAATGCACAGGACCTAAAATAGCCAAAACACCGTTAAAAAAGAACAAGGTGGAGAACTCACACTGTCTGATTTCAAGATTTACCAGGAGCTACATATAATGAAGTCAGCGTGGTACTGGGGTAGGATCGGGCATGTATAATACATCAATAGGCCAGAATAAGAGTTCAGAAATAGACCCTTTCACGTATTCGTTATTTAATTTTTTAGAAATGTTTACTTATTTTTGAAAGAGAGAGAAAGCACGAAGGAGGGGCAGAGAGAGGAGACTGAGGATCCGAAGTGGTTTCTGCACTAACAGCAGAGAACCTGATGCGGGGCTCGAACCCACGAGCTGTGAGATCATGACCTGAACCAAAGTCGGACGCTTAACGGACTGAGCCACCCAGGCGCCCCTAGAATAGCTAAAAATTTAAAGATGGACAGTTCTGGGTGTTGATGGGTGTGGAGCAGCTTGTAACTGATAGATTTTTGGTGGGGAATGTAAAACAGTATAGCCACTTGTGAAAACAGTGTGGCCGTTTCTGATAAAGTTCAACGTAGCTCCAGCTAAATCTCATATCTAATATTTACCCAAGTAGTGAAAATATATGTCCACCCAAAGGCTCGCATGTGAGTGTTCGTAGTAGCCAAGAACCGAAGGCAAATGTCCTACCAGTTGGTAAATGGGTAGATAAGGCGTGGAACCTCCGTACGAGAGAATCCTGCTCTGCAGTCAAAAGAAGCAAATTAGAATTTCCAGGCCTGGGACAAGTGAATGCACACTCTTTCTATTTTTCCTGCTGCGTACAACTGAAACCCGCGGACATTGTACATAAAACAAACACAAGATTCTGAAGTGTGGAGGGAGAAAGGCAGGTCAGCTGGGGACCTTGGTTCCTGAGTGGTGACATGATGGCAAATTCCCTGGGTTTTCTTTTTGCTTCCTATATCCCATCGTGCGTGCTAGAGAAGCTGGCAACCCGGAAACACCAATGGGCACAGACAAAAAAAAAAACGAAGAAAAGCTGACTTTCTTTGGCCAAACCTGGAAAAGGGCCACCTAGCAAGACAAAACTAGACAGTAACTGCCCTACTCCGGCCAGACACCATGGAAAAACTACACTCTGTCCCCACTTTCGCCGGCAGAGCCCGAGTGTGGGCCGAGACCGCCCCCTTACCCCCCGCCCCGGCCTGGCTTGAACAAGGAACCCTCTCGTGTCTCCCCCCCACTTTCCTAGTGCGTGGTATCAGGGCAGGCGGAGGCCTGGGCAGGACTGACGCGTCCCTCCCCGTGGCATCAGCGGAGGCTGGCGGGGAGCACTTGTGTAGATCTCGCCCGGTTCTTACGTCCATCCCTAGGAGTGTTCTCCTTGTGGGTGGCTTCGTGGATGAAACTTGTCTTCAGTTATAACTTCTACGCGGTGATCGCACGTGTACTGGGAAAGCTACTGATTTCTGTGTGCCACGTGGTACCACCTCTTGTTTGTGATAGCTTTTCAGTTGGTTTTCTCTGGCTAGGGAGGCAGATAGTCTTATAACCTGCAACTAGTGATACATTAGCTTCTTTCCCGTCTTCATACCACGAACTTATTTCTCATAGTTGTGTGGCGTGTAGGGTGCTTCCCAGTCATTCATGTCATGGCAGTATCGAACATTACGCTTTTAGCGTATGTTAGCATAAATGGGGAGTGCTTTGTGAGGCCAGGGGGCCCAGCCCGGGGTCCAACGACTCCAGTGTTCTACCTGACTGGTCTGAGCTGAGTTGAGAAGAAGCCCGACGCCTCTCTAAAACAATGCTTTAAAAAAAAATCATGAACTTGCTTATTTTTGTTCCTAAACTTTAGTGGGACTACTTCGGTAGTGTTTCTCATTAAATTATGCTGGTTTGGGGGTTGAAGTAGATGTATTTTAGTTTTTTAGGGAAGTATGCGGGTACTTTTCTCTTTTATCAACAGATTTTAGTCAAAAATGGTTATTGAATTAACAGGCATTTCTTAAGCATTGCTGCTGTGTGCCAGGCTTTGGAACGAAAACAACAGAGAAGGTGAGAGACACTATAGGAAAGAATACAAGTCCAAGTAGACCTGAGCTCCGATCCTGTCTACACTACATACACTAGTTTCCTGACTTTAAGCAAGTCATTTAAATATTTTGAGCCTTAGCTTTCTTATCTGTAAAATACAGTTATAATAATTTTGGGGGTTGTTATTATTCTAAGACATGATTCCACACCTGTGCAGTCCCGTAGGGCGAGACAGACATATCACTAAGTAATTGCAAAAAAAATGCAGTGGCATGGTAGAGCTGGAAGAGGCAGCAGTGGTGATATAAAGGCGTGTCCGCTCTGCTAGAGAAGGACTCAGAAGGCTTTACAAAGGAGGTAGGATATAAACTGGGCCTTGGAGTGTGAATTGGGGAGGCACACAGCACATGTGAAACCGCTTGGTGCATTTAGGGAACTGCTGTTTGTTCAGGATAATTAGACCACCGGTATGGGCAAATGACAGACGGGAAAGGGAGATCACAGGTCTGTGGCTGCTACCCTGAAGGTTTTGGACTCTATTCTGTAAGCTACTGGGAGGTGGTGAAGAATAATATTCAGCCATCAAATTCACTGCGGTGAGGTGTGCTAAGACTGATAGTTGAAAGCCTCTTCAACCACTGGGTGTGAAGAGGGCCTGAAATAAGGCAATGGGAAAAATTGACAGGAAGTGACAGATTTGAAGAGGCTTAGGTAGTAGAATTGACATTTGGACTATCTGGGGAGAAGGAATAAATAGCAATTCCCAGGGTTTGAGGCTAGGAATAAAAAGCACTCTAAAAATTACAGGGATGGGTTCCTTTATGTTTTCCTATAGAAAAAGACAAAGTGTCTTGAGTATAGTTTTCACAGCGTTTGGTAAGGACATCCCAGACTGATGACATGAGCGTGAGCACCACAGAGGCGAGCCCTAGTCGTTCTGTAGGTCGCATTAGGAAAGGGCTAAAGAAACACAGCTGTAGACATATTCATAGGCTTAAAAGTGACAAAGGTCTGAAGGAATTTTTAATGTGATCGGTTGATGAGAAAGAAAAGTTTTATGTTTAGCATTTCAGTGTTTTAAAGTATGCAGTCTTGGGGCGCCTGGGGGGCTCAGTTGGTTGAGCGTCCGACTTCGGCTCAGGTCATGATCTTGCAATCTGTGAGTTCGAGCCCCGCATCGGGCTCTGTGCTGACAGCTCAGAGCCTGGAGCCTGCTTCGCTTTCTGTCTCCCTCTCTCTCTGCCCCTCCCCCACTCATGCTCTGTCTCTCTGTCTCAAAAGTGAATAAACATTTAAAAAAAGTTTAAAGTATGCAGTCTCCTCATATGTGGAACTTGAGAAACTTAACATAAGACCATGGGGGAGGGGAAGGGGAAAAATAGTTACAAACAGAAAGGGAGGGAGGCAAACTGTAAAAGATTCCTAAATACAGAGAACAGACCGAGGGGTGAAGGGTGGGGAGAGGGGGAAATGGGAGATGGACATCGAGGGGGGCACTTGGGAGCACTTGTTGGGATGAGCACTGGGCGTCGCATGTAAGTGATGAATCACGGGTATCTACCCCCAAAACCAAGAGCACACTGTATACACTGTATGTTAACCAATTTGACAATAAATTATATTTAAAAAAATAATAAATTAAGTGTGCAATCTTGAATTTGCATTAGTGTTTACATATTATAACTAAATTTTGTTTTTGTGAAAAAGATATTAAGGTGAATAGTTAATTTGAAATAAAATTTATGTACAAAATGTTTAAAGTATATTATTTATTCACTATTTTTCTTCTATTCTAGTTACTCTCTCTGGAAATGAAGAAAACGGTAAGGCACTTTAAGTCTCAATTTAAGTAGAATACTTACGGTATCCTAATCGCAACCCATGTGCTTTCATTTGGTGATGACTGTATGTGTTTTTGTTTTCAGAAAGAAAATCTATGTTTTTAAAGTTTAAGTAGGAGATATAGTATTGTGTTTATTCCTGTTCTTTCAGTATATTTTCATTCGTGGTGTTTATATAAATTGCAGCAGCTGTCATTTTGTAAGGCACCGAGTACCCAAACTTCTTTGATGTATTTATATGCATATATATGCCTTGTTTGTCCTTCAGGACTCTCCATAGTAGTAATTCAAAGATTTTTCTTTTCTTTTTTTTAATGTTTAGTTATTTATTTTAGAGGGACAGAGAGAGCACGAGTGGGGGTGGGGCAGAGGGAAACAGAGAATCCCAATCCGGCTCCACCCTTCGTGTGGAACCCACGCACAGGGCTCACTCCCAGGACCCTGAGATCATGACCTGAACCGAAATCAAGAGTCAGGCGCCCAACCAACTGAGCCATCCAGGCACCCCCAACGTTTTTACTGTCAGTTCTAGCCAGGGTCAAGGAGGGGATTTTGTTTCATAATGCCCAAATTTTATTGATCTCTTGATGATGTGTGTGTTAAAAATAATACTTCACTGCTCACAGACATTTTACAAAATAACCAGACTAAGTGTGTAAATTGTACTACTGGTTCATTTTGAAAGGGAATTCTACTTTTTGTAACAACTAGTCAGCGAGATAATGCCTAGAGGGAAAAATCGTTGCTTGGTATTTCACCAGGATAAAAGAAAATATTGTCGTTGAGATCAAATTTCAAAAATAAAATTTGATTCGAGATACGGAATCCAGAAGATTTCAAAAGCAGCTGAACGGTTAGAAATACCGACGCGTATTTATTCTCACTACAAGGAGTTAAGCGTTAAGCATGTAAATCTCCAGTTGCCTTTGAATCCAATTTCTCAGTTCTAGCCAGGGTTGAGGAGGAATATAGGCTTACCCTTGGTAGGCTTGATTTTCTTCCTTTCAATCAAAACTGTTTTCTGTGTGTTATAGCAAAGATACAGAAAACAGAGAATTCCTGAAGTATTTGTAAAAGAACATCTAACTTGTCTCATTACTTCTTGAGGCTATTTTGCCCATGTCTTTCAAAGATTCTTTTGATGAAGTTTTTTGTTTGCTTATTTATTTGTTTTTTTTTTAATTGATTTACAGGTGATTTTTGAATCAGAAGTTTTGATTTATAGATTTTTTTTTGCTTTGATTTAATTTGCTTAGTTAACTAACATTTTACTTTGTCACTTCTAACCAATGGTTGATAGCATATATATGTGACCAGAAGTTTTCTTACTAACAGTCACATTATTTCTAATTTATTTAAAAGCAGTATTTCATCAGGGCACCTGGAGGTGGCTCAGTTGGTTGAGTGTCCGACTTTGGCTGAGGTCATGATCTTACAGTTTGTGGGTTCAAGCCCCTCACCGGACTCTGTGCTGACAGCTCAGAGCCTGGAGCCCGCTTCGGATTCTGTGTCTCCCTCTCTCTCGACCCCTCCCCCACTTGTGCTCTGTCTCTCTCTCCCTCTCAAAAGTCAAAATAAACATTAAAAATATGGAAAAAAAATAAAAGCAGTGTTTTTCATTACATTATAATGTGATAATTTCCATTTGTTAAGTACTTAATGTATTTCAGGCATTATGCTAAGGGATTTATCTGTTTTGTTTTTTTAACTGAGGGTTAAGATTTTTTTAAAGCAGAAACCATTTTGTTCTTGTGGAGAGCAGAAGTACTCTAAAAATATATTAAATGTCTTTTGAAATATTTTGAAAGTATATTGTTTTAAATGCTGACTTCAGTTGTAAGTAACTAAATGATTAAGAAGTTTAAAGTACCTCAAGGTTACCATTTGTCTCAAAGCTCTACAATAGTACACAGACGGAGATTGACAAACTTGATTAAATACCGAGGCCAGGCGAAAACAGAAATCAGTGACGCGAGCTAAGTGGAATTAACAGCGCAGACTCAGTAAATGCCTCAGTGTTCGTGTGGAGTATGAGCTCCAGTGTACTTTTCCAAAGGAAAATCAAACGAAGGAATAATAATGAGTCCATGGGGTAGATCATGGGGTTCAACCTGAAAGGAGCAGAGATTTTAAGAACCCAGAATTTTCAGTGAGGATGACAGTCAGTTTTAGTGGACGTTGAAAAGAAAGCAGATTCGGAGATAGATAGAAGCTGTGGGGAGGATAGTATCTGGGCATCAGATGTTCGTTCTGACAGGATGCGACTACTAAGATGATGGGCAAGGTGAAGAAAAATACACTTCTAGATATGACGTAATGAAAAGGACCGTGGGTTTTTATCAAGCAGATACGGGTTTGAATTCTGGCTTTATCATTTACTAAGTGACATTGGGCAAGATATTAAATTCTCTGAGCCTCAGGTTTCACATTTGTAAACTGAAAGAATACCTCACAGGATTGTAGTGAGGGTTAGAAATAAGGTACACATTATAGACCTTCAAGTAGGCTTTCGGTCGGTGGAGTTGGTGATTTGAGTAGCTGTGGTCAGGTAGGGTTCCTAAGAAGTTCCAGCGGGTTACAGTGCATACATCCGTCATGCACGTGGAGTTCTTTCCCAGCGGTGTCCCAGCCAAGGTGATACAGTGAACAATACTTTTTACACCGGCCACTGAGATGGGCTGGAGACACGGAGACCAGGTGGCTTTTGCAGTGAACCAAACAAGATAAGCAACAGGTTATGAGCTGTTACACTGCGAGTGAGAATAACGAGGGAGAGAGAGAGAGAGAGAGATGACTTTGAAAGAGACTTTAGGAACTGGAATTTGAAGTGCTGTGTGCTGATGGGCGGTGCGATGCGAGGAGGCACTGGGCCCCGGCTCCCTGTGCCAGTGAGCTGCGGGGCTGGTGGTTCTGCTTTCCTGGCCAAACAGGCACCAGTATCATTGCAAAAGAAAAGCCTGGGTCCAGTGATTGTTCATCTTTTAAAAAAATAATAATAATAAAACAAAACATTTTTTTAACCAAAAGAAAAGAAAAAATAACCCCAGACCAAGGGTACTTTGCATCAATACGTGTTAGCTTTATAAAAACTTCACTACATTGTTCTTAGTGTTTCTCATTTCACTTCAGATCAGTGAAAACTTTTATCATTTCTTAAACTTGGGAAATACCGAAATAGGGGACATGCAAAAAGAACCAAATTTTGAGAGGAAATTAAGATTCTCAGATAGTAATAATAATAGCCAGTACTGGGGCACCTGGCCGGCTGAGTCAGTAGAGCCTGCGACTCTTGATCTTGGGGTTGTGAACTCGAGCCCCACGTTGGGCGTAGAGATGACTTAAAAAAATATAGCCAGTATTTATTAAGGATTTATTATGTGCCAGGCACTATTTTAAATGTTTTGCTTGTATTAGGTCGTCAGTATTAAGCAGCTGACTTTAATGAAACAAATTAAGTGCTTTAATTGAAATCTGAGATGATTTCAATCAGTATATAGTATGAAGAGGTCATGAATTCTAAAAGTTCCAGAGAAGGCTTATGTGGAAGAAGTAATATTTGATCTGAACTTCAAAAATGAGTAGAATTGCAGACGTCTATGCTTGTGTCTAATTTGTTTCGTTCAACGGGTTTGCGGCGCCACATTCCAAATGGAAGAAGAGTTTCAGCTCCTGACAAATAGTCCTTGCTCCCTGTGGAAACCAGTCCTGCTTCCTTCAAACCGAAAACCTGCGGAACGCAACGGAGAGCTCTCAGTATCTGAGAGTTAATATTTGGAGATAAGGATGTTAGAATGTTAACACTGATCTGCTTGGGAAACAGTTATGGCAGGAATTTTCAGTGGCTGAAAAATTTGGGGTACCCTGTGTCGAAAGGAGAATGAAGTTTAGCATAACTTTTCCGGACAATCCAGGGACTGAGTTTTTCAGATGACTCAGTATTCACTGTGATGGGAGCTTCCTGTGTTCCTTTCAGTGTATAGTTCCTTGGATTTCATGTTCATAGTGATGGATTCTGCCTTAAACAATTTTTCAATCATTTAAAATGTAACTTTTAGAAAGAGCTTGAAATACAGGGAGTGAGGGAGGTGTTTCAACTTAAATCTTCAGATTTTAATAAAATCAAATCTCCTCTCAGACTGCAGGCTGCTTATAAACGAGGCTGATAACCCTGAATTGCAGGAATTGAATGTTTCTTCATATCTGTAATGTTATGTCATGGAGATAATTTACATATTAATTAAGGTATTTATTGGATTAAGCCTCCTGACCCTGAATACTGTGTTTTAATGTAATGCTTCTTCCTGTTTTCACCCGGATTCAATGAAATGTTGTTTGTTTTTATTTACCAGGAAAGGCCGTTGTTTACCTTGTGGCTTTCCATCTGTTCTTTGTTATGTTTGTATGGTCCTATTGGATGACAATTTTCACGTCTCCCGCTTCCCCCTCCAAAGAGGTAAATTTCACGTTGGTAAATTGCCAAATGCTGTAGCTAACTATGGAACTGTGTTCCCTGTGTTACCTTTGTGAAAACTGAAGACATAACGCATTTGTTCTGTTTCCGTTCATGAACTTGCTTGGGGACTCCACATTGTGGATGTGGGTGGCCAGCCTGGTCTCAGACCCAACCCGCTCGCACACCAAGATCGATGACAGTGCTCAAGTGTACTTACCCGGGTGTTTTTCTGCCATGCTCTGTTTTCTTAAAGACATACTTTTTTTTATCGGAGTAAAAAATCTTAAGGGACAGAATTGAATGAGAGGAGTAGAGTGAATTTTTAGACACCTTAGCATATCTTCTCAGGCCTGAACGAATATGCCGAGCTAGAGAAAGTTTTGATTGTGGGGAACAGCGTGTCCAGGCTACTGTTCGTTACACTTCCGTTTCTTCTAATTCGAGGTTCCCTTGGGGAAACAATGTGAGTATGTAGAATAAGGTTTAAGAGCAGGATGTTTTCTTGCCTTGACACAGCTAACTGAAATGCCGTATAGTTAGATGGCTAAGGATATTCTCTCTGGCGTTAGGACTACCTGAGTCTGATTTTCTGCTCTAACACATTACTTAAGGTCTCTGAGCCTCAGCTTGCTCGTTGGAAAATGGAGCTAACCAGAGTGCCTGTTTCTGTAAGATGTTTGTGAGGATTGAGTGAGATTTATTCCCGCGAAGCTTTTAACAGAGTAGCTGCCATGGTCAGCAATCGGATAGTAAGTGGCGATGATAATTTTTTCCCCTCATATCGAATTCTTTAAAAATTATAGACCATATGTTTAAAAATGATACCAACTTTCATTTAACTTCCGATGGAACGTATATACAGAGAAGTTCATCCAGCGTTGTACGCGTGGTGAATTTCATAAACCCAGCACCCTGTAGTTACCAGCACCCCGTCGAAGAAACAGAACATACCAGCATCTGTAGGCCTCCTCATGCTCCCTTGCAGTCACCCACTTCACGCAAAGCACCTCCCGCCCCCCCAATATCATCAGTTTGTGTCGCCTGCGCTTTCCGTAAGTGGAAGCATACACTCTGCGTTTGTGTGTCTGGCTTCTTTCATTGACATTCTGTTGGCGAGATTCATCCGTGTTGTTGCATATGGTTGTGAAGCGTTCATTCTCATTGTTTAGGACTCAGCTGCGCTAAACAACACTTTATTTAACTGGTCCGCTGTCCGTGGGCGAGGGCCCTGGGGTGGTTCCAGCTCAAGGCTGTTAAAAATGGGGCTGCTGTACACATTCTGCTTATCCATCTTGCATACACATAGATGCACAGTTCCAAATGTACCTCTCAGGTTTTTGGGTAGACGCCTAGGGTTAGAACTGCCGGATCCTGTCGTGTGTAATTCAGCATCAAGAAAATGCCAGATGGTTTCGCCCTCTTTTTCTGTTGGGTGCTTTGGTTTTAAGGGGTAGCGAAGTCATCAGTCAAACTTAGTGTTTCTTCAGATACATTCTTCAGACGTTTCGTAATAGTCAGCTCTTCAAGTTGTATTACAAACTGCCATCCGTATCTTAAGCTCTGAATTGAAAAGGAACTAATTTTATTTGATCACTTAATTACTAGTGATGGCCATTGAAAACATAGCATGTGTGGAAGTGAATAGGAAAGAAGAAATAGAGTAAGAACCGTCGGTAATACTTTCGAGAAGCAGTACGGCGTGGAGGCGAAGAGCTGACTCTGGCTCCAGGCCGTCCCGGCGCAACAACTCTCGCCTCTGCTGCTTCCCAGCTGTGTGGCTCTGGAGGCTTCTCTCGGCTGTCCGTGCCCACATCTCTCCTGCGGAATGAGGAGGGTAGTAGTAAGTGCCTTATGGGATCGTTGTAAACATCGAATAGCTTAGTGATATGTGTTAGTAACGTTTGTGATCATGGCAAATGGTTAAGAGTGTGTGTAAAGGGCCCAGAAGAAGGCGCAGCACATAATAAGTGGCATTTAAATGTGACTGACTTATTTCGGTTTTTGTTTTGTCATGTCGCATCCGTTTAGCACCCAGCCCAGGGCTTACGCCTTTGCACCCACTCCCGCTCTTCCCGCACCCCCTGCCCGAGGAGCTCAGCCGACTCCCGGCCTCGCCTCGGCACGCTCCCACCTTCCCCCTCCCAGAACTTACCATCCAGTTTCGTAAACTGTTTTCTGAGGGCAGAGATCATTGTCCTGGCGTCCTGCCCTGCCGCCCTCTCCCCACTGCTTAGCGCGTAGTAGGTGTGCACTATCGAATGAGTTCATTGTGCAGTCACCAAGGGCCAGCTGAGTTCAGCCACAGCGACAGCCAAGAAAGACCAGGAGTTTATGGCTCTCTGGTGGCTGACCGAGGTAGCTCGTTGTAGTGCTTACAGAGCTGAGGGGTGGCTCCAGAAGTACCTGCATCGAAAGGACTCTCCCAGCTAAGAGGTTAGAAAAACACTGGGGCATCAGACATAGGGAAATTGTTCGAATCTAAAAAAGTAAAAACTCTACATTTAGGGAAGTTAAGTTATAGATATGGGTATTTTTTTCTTTTTGTTTTTAATGTTTTTATTTTTGAGAGCGAGCGAGCGAGCACACGCGTGCACAGGCTGGGGAGGGGCAGAGAGAGAGGGAGAGAGGATCCGAAGCGGGCTCTGCACGGACAGCAGCGAGCCCGCTGCGGGGCTCGAGCTCACAAACCGAGAGATCATGACCTGAACTGAAATTGGGCGTTCAGCCGACTGAGCCTCGGAGGTGCCCCGGGTATGTTTGTCATTCTTTGTCAGCAGGTACTTAGCACCTCCTGTTTACCAGGCTGTGCTAGGCTCTGGGAATTAAAAGAACAAGACGGACATGGTCCTTCCATTTTAAAAGGAGAGACGGGTGGTACACAAATAATTATAACCGTGACAAACTTCGGTAATCTTAGAATAAGAACGTGACGGTGTAGTGAAGCCTAACAGTAACAGCTGCGGGGAGAAAAGCTACTTCAGGTAGCGCGGTCAAGGAAACCGCCGAGGAAGTGGCTCCGCAGCCGAGGCCTTCGTGAGCACGCCGGCCCTGTACCGAAGCGTTAGCTGTTTCACGGAAGACTCTGCTGCCTCTCGCTTTACCCCGCTGCCTAGAGGCAGGCCTCACACACACACCGACGGCTGACGGCTGACCGTGCGGGCGAGCGGATGGCGAGGCGGGGACGGCGCACGGAGAGCCGGCAGGCATCTTCCGGCGCTCGCTGTCCTCTCTCTGCAGAGAATGTGGCCCCCCGTCACTAAGTGTCCCCTCTCTAGAAAGAGGGCGTGGCCCCGTCCCTTCTCTGATCATCCTGCAGAGGTTGCCAGTCGGCTACAAGGTGAAAGCCATGCTGGTTTGAAAGGCACACGAGGCCCTTCGTGAACTGAAATCTTACCAACATGGCCTCCACGGCCGCTTCCCGGACCTCGATAGCCAAGTAGTGTTTCGCCCTGACTGTCCACCTGCCTGCTCACATCTTTGTGCTTTCCGTGTGCTGCCCCCTCCTGGTTTTCCCGGAAGACTCCGGATCATCTCTCAGAACCCAGCATGGGCGCCACTTCTTCCCAGAAACTTTCACTGACAGTTCCCACCCCCTCCTAAGGGAGCTTGCCTCATAGCTGGAATTTATGCCCATTTCTTTATTGGCGCGGCTACCGTTCCAGCTGGGCTGTAGATGCGGACTTTGGAGGCAAGGGCTACGTTGTCATTCATCCGCGATTCCTGTTACCTGGAGCAGCACCGCGTTCCTAATTGGTATTCAACATGCATTTAAATTGAACCATCTGAACACTGAATTTAAGATAATGGCATTTTATAGTTGGAATTATAGTCATTGTTTTTCATGAAAACTCTTCGAATCCATTAAAATTTATTTTTTTGTTCCATTCCTCATCTAAAATTCTGGTGTCTCCGGAGCTTTTCATTTCGTTTAAGCTTTTCATAGTTCATACCAGTAGTCCTTAAGGAAGAGTAACGATGTCAAGGCCTGGCTAGAAATAGGAAACTGTGAGATCTGATTAGAATGTCTCCTTCCCAAAGAGACATTTATCATCGTTCCATAGTATTCTTACACTCTGCTGTGAATGCTTCAGAGACACAGCAGGCTGGGGAGAACTTTTAATTCAGACAAGTTACAGGTCATAATCCTCTCAGAAGACAGTGGGCCAGTTTGCAAAGTGGGGACATATTTCAAGTGTCTGATTCAAGAGGGAGTGGATCTCAGAAAGGTGGTCTGGAGAGTCCTTCCCTGCCTGGGAGGCCAGATGAGTGACCTCCAGAGTCTCAGGTTAAGATCGTGGGACTCTTTTCTGACTATGTGCTGTCATTCGTATTTGTCTGCATTACTCCTTATGCCTTATAAGTCACTTGGGGATTTCTTGCGCCGTCAAGCTTTGGTCGTGGGACCAGGTGAAGTAATCTATTAGATAGACTTCTACATCCTGCCCGGTGGTGTTTGGTCAGGGTAGACTAACAGTCTGTAAAAACCAAGAACATTTATTTTACATTAGCAATGTGGAGGGAAGCATACTGGAGTAAGCGTATCTTAACATCGGCTCTGTCAGTAACGTGCGATCTTAGAAAGTTCCTCAACCCAGGACTCCCTCCCCACCCAGAATGCCTAACTGCCACCGTGTTGGTAACAGCATGGGCTGCACTGCCGCGCTAGTACTGTCACTTTGGTGACGGGGTACCAGGAGTACGAAAGTCTTGGTAGCGAGTTAGCAGGTAGTTCAAAAGAGTTGAATATAAAAAGATAAAGCTCCATTCAAGCAAACCCCTGTAAGTAAAAATCGAGAAACAGTATAGTTAAAATCTAAGACGTGATCAAGAGCAAGTCTCAAGCCATTTTTAGTTTGAAAAGAAATCTGTGAGATAAAGACTGATAGAAATTGAAAGCGTCTGTTTGCATGAAATTAGAGGCATAAAACTCAGGGTCCTTGAGATGCTGGGACGGACGGCCTGACGAGAAGAGCAACTCTGAACAGGTCCTTTGTAGGGAAAACGCTATTTAAGGAAGTGAACCGGAGGCTGGCCGCACTACGGGAATAAAAACTTAAGAAACAGAAACTAGAAATAACTCCATAAAGGAATCTTGCCTTGAGAAGAGGAGACTATGCTTGCCTTGACGATCCTTAGTAATTTTGCAGAAAGTACTCCTATTGGTTAGCTTTTTAAAAGCTGAAACACAGTAGTAAAAGGATGACTTGTCCTCACTGAGATACTTGGCCAGAAGGTAGTTGGATCCCATGCCCGTGACTTAACCGATTACTCAAAACAAGTGAATCTTTGGACATCCTTCCAAAAATTAAAAATTTCTTGACACTAATTTTCAAACACCAAAGTTTTTACTAATAGAAAGTATATATTTAACATTTTTTGGTTGGGGGTATTTAATTTTGTCTGTAAAAAGCAAAGATACAAAATTTTCTAGTGCGTATTCTTTCCCATCATTAGAAGAGAGGGTGGATATTTTTTAATGTGTCAAAAGTATGTAGTTTTGTTCAGATGTACTTGATTTAGCTGCTTACATTTGAAAACAAATTTTGCCTTCGTGGAAGAAAATGTGTTTTGTTTGTTCTGGGTAAAACTTTCTTTTTCTGAGTGCGATAGTTCACGATCATGGAATTCAAAAGAATTAATAGTTATTTCTCCTTTTATAGTTCTACTTGTCCAATTCTGAAAAGGAACGTTATGAAAAGGAATTCAGCCAAGAAAGACAACAAGAAATTTTGAGAAGAGCAGCCAGGGACTTACCTATCTACACCACATCAGCTTCCAAGAGTAAGAAAAATCAATCCTAAGTTTTCCTTTCCAGAGAATTTTTAAAATATGGTTAATCCTGCCAAGATACGTCTGCATGATTTGACTGTTAGAGGGATTATCGTGACTGCTGCGGGTAAGGGCTTCAAGACCAAGATTTTCCCGTGTTCTGTATCTTCTGTGGTATTTCAGGTATACATCCGTACGTGTACATGTATTGACAGATACAGATTTTTTAAGGGGCTCACTATGAGCCTCTCTGCATTTTTGTCGCCAACTCAACACCATGACTAGAAGTTTCCCTTGTTATTCTTACCATTCCATCTTTTTGGAAATTCTGGTTTGAATTCGAGTATTGTGTGTCGTCACAAGAGTCATTTTTTTTTTTAAATCAAGAATGTGCTAACTTAGAATGGACAGGAATAAAAGACACAAAGGGGAAGAAGCCTGTTCAGGCTTGTTTTGTTTTTTTTTTAATGTTCATTTATTTTTGAGGCGGGGAGGGGAGGGACAGAGAGAGAGGAAGACAGAGGGTCTGAAGTGGGCTCTGCGCTGACAGCCCCGGAGTGGGGCCCAAACTCAGCATGAGTTCGACCTGAGCCGAAGTCGGACGCTTAAGCCACTGAGCCCCCCAGGTGTTCCGTGTTCGATTTTTAAAACTGATATTCAGAGAGCCAGACTTCGAACTCAGGATCGTCTGGTTCCAAGGCCATTGGTATTTCCACTTTCCCGTTCCTACCTTGAGATAGGTGACTCCTCCGGCACCTTCCTTTTCTCAGGGCGAGAGTCTCACGATAGGGATGAATTTATGAGCGACCAGTGTGGTCCCTTAAATATAGGAAATTGTGTTAAGTTATGTATTATATACCTCCCAGGTTTGTCAGATAGCAGATAATGTAATAGCTAACAGTTATTCAGTCCTGAGCGCTTTACACAGGCCGTTTAAGCTTCCCAGCAGCCCTGTGAGGCGGACACTGCTGTCTTCACTTCACAGGTAAGGAGCCAGAGACACAGAGAGGTGTAGCACTTGTTCAAGGTCACGTAAATACTGTGTGAAAAACTGGAATAAAATCGAGGTGCTCGGGCTCTAGAACCCACCAAGCTGCTGGACTCCAGCGGGAAAAAAGAGGAGCTTTCCCTTTGCGTAGTTACGTACAAGTGACTGAGGAAGCAGGAAGTTTGTACGAGGTTTTAGGAGGGGGTATTTGACTTTAAAAATTTTCATGCATTTAATACTATTCTTTTTGCATGACTGATATATTGCCATACCTAACGAAAACACGAATACCAGATCAGACCCCAGCTTCTCTGTTAGTGTGAGGAGAGTCACTAACTTTCTAAGTGCTCATTTCCGTATTTAAAATGAGGATAAAAATACCTGTATCTTTGGCTTAGTGGAAATATTGAGCGAGATACGTAAATGAGAAGTACGTTTAGGGTAGATCTTGGTATATAATGATTTTCAGTAAGTGATGGCTAAAATAAACTAAGCCCTTTTTATATTCAATTATGAGAAGTGTGGTTGATGATAATTATTTGTACTTCTAGTTCTGTAGATTGGGTGTTCTTAACTAAAGTCCAAGATACTGAAGAATTTACGAATATTATCTGAGATCATACGCCAAGTGGTGCGCACGTGTAGCTTTCACGGGAGCCCAGTTACAGCAGCGGCGTCCGATGCGCAGAGCAGCACGCGTGTCCTGAAGGGTTTCTCAGCTTCATTAGTTTGCATTAATGATCGTGGCTTTCCTGTAACCTGAGTGATGCCCTCGTCTGCTCAGCGTCACACCAGAGTGCTGCCGACCGCCTCGCTGGCGATGGTTCAGTCCTCGGGGCAGCTCTGAGGTGGGCATCGTAGCCAGGAAGTGAGGCACGGGGAGGGGCCCGGGTCCCCGAGGGCTAAGATCCGGCTTAGAGCTTGCTCACCGTCCGGCACAGGCGGGGGCCTGCTCTTGGTCACCGCTGCCTGCCGCACTTCCGCTGCTTAGGACGCCTGACTTCGGGGAATTTTTATTCTCTTTTGTTATTACAGAAGTAATACCCGTTTGTTCTGTAAAAAACGAAATTACAGGAAGCGGTCCTTTCCTAGACAGAGATGGACGAAGGCGACAGAGCTGCCTCTGTGGGAAGGAGGAGCTGGGGGCAGAAGGGGCTTTTCACTCACTTCCTTTTTGGTCTTTTCGAACCATGTGGACATATTATCTGTCCAGCAAACAAACAGAATTTAGTCTTTCTAAATGTCCCTCCACAGTGCGGATCCCACCGGCGTGTCTCTCTGCCTTTGTCCCACGCTGTTCCCCGCATCAGCTCTGTGCTCAAACACTGTCTTTCCCCACCTTCTTAACGGTCTTTTCCTCCACCTGGAATGATTATTTTTTCCTCTAAATCCAGGTTAAAGTTTTAATGCCTAGTTCTTTTCCTCCATTTCTATTCTCTTGAACAAGAAGTGATTTTTTAAAGTCTGCTCGGAACTTCTCCAATTCTTACCTTGTCGATCGCAAATCACTGCGTCCTAGTTATGTCTGTTTATCTCACCTCCTCGGCCTGATTCTAAGACCCTGGCAGGCGGGACTGTCTCCAAGGTCTCTAACGAAGTGACTCATTAAATAGGCCCTCAGTAGGTATTAGTTGAATGAATCTATTCCTGAATCTATCTCAGAACACTGGCTGTTCCTGCCCGTCCCGCACCTCTGCCCTGGCTCTTCCTGCCCTTCCCGCAGGTCTTCCTGGAAGGTCATCCTCGGCTCGTCCTCGCTCCTCCTCCTCGCTCGTCATCCTCGCTTGTGCAGGGGCCTCGCTAACATTCTCTGCATCGGTCCAGTTCCAACGTCTGCGCTGCCGAAGCCAGTACCGTTGATGCACTTTTTAACCTGCTACTTTCCTCTCCTTCGCGGATTTTCCCCATCACAGTCTGAATTTATGGTTTATCAGAAGTGATCATTTTTATTTTCCTAATAATCACACCTGCCTTATTGAGGATCTGCTATGTTCCAGAAGACTTATATTTAATCTGCACAATAATTCTTTACCCCTGGTGTTATTTGCACCTGCAGAAGAGGAAGTTGAGGCTCACAGAAAGTGAGTTACTGGCCCCGGGTCACGGGTTGGGTAGTGGGAGAACTAGCATCACAGCGAACTGCCACCCCCAGGACCGTGCCGCCAGCCAGCGCCGCTACAGACTGGCCTTGCCTCTTGTATCTGCCTTCCTGTTCTTTCTTTGTTTTGTTTTGTTTTAATGTTGATTTTGTTTATTTTGAGAGAGAAAAGGGGGACAGAGGGGCAGAGAGAGAGAGAAAGAATCCCAAGCAGGCTTGGCACTGTCAGCACAGGGCCTGACGCAGGGCTTAATCTCATAAACCGAAATCAGGAGTCAGACGTGTAACCGCCTGAGCCATTCTGGCGCCCTCGTCCTTTCCTGTGTTTCCGTAGAGACCGCGGACCCTTTTCTTCTCTCTCCTCTTTGCTCTAAAACTCCAGCTTCTCCACTTAATCGGTCACAACCAGTTTCTTCCTTCTGCTTTCAGGTGTGCGTCAAAGTGTGTATCTCTTAAAAACAACAAAAATTTCCGGGCATCTGGGTGGCTCAGTTGGTTAAGCGTCCAACTCTACTTCGGCTCAGGTCATGGTCTCAAGGTTCATGGGTTCGAGCCCCGCATCAGGCTTTGTGCTGACCGCATGGAAGCTGCTTGGAATTCTCCCTCCCTCTCTCTCTCTCCCCCTCTCCCCCCTTTCTCTGCCTCTCCCTGGCTCACATGCTCTGTCTCTCAAAACAAATAAACTTAACACAACAACAACGAAAATTTGGTTCTGATGCTGTTCTAACCACCATTGTATTTTCTCTGCCCTTTGAGTGAGATCCTCCTGTGAGCTGTCCATACCCAGGGCCTGGTTGCCTTCCTGCCTAATTCCAGACAGCTGGCTTCCGTTCTCCCTACCTGCGTTCAGTGGCTTTGCCATTCTGACTTCTTGAAAAGTTTTCTTCTTTCTGTTTTTGCATTCTAGTCTGTTCTGCATCCCCGAATGATTATTCATCCTCCTAATTTTTTTTCTTTTTTTCTTAATGTAATTTCATCTTCTTTAGAGAGCACACAAGCAGGAGGATGGAGAGACAGACAGACAGACAGACAGACAGAGAAGGAATGAGAGAACCTTACGCAGGCTTCAGGCTCAGTGCAGAGCCTGATCCAGGGCTCAGTCCCAGACCCTGGCATCATGACCTGAGCCGAATTCAGGAGTCAGATGCTCAACCATCCGAGCCACTCAGGCGCCCCTTGTTCTTTCTAGAAGTTCCTTAACTTCATGAGGGCGCCTTGCCCCCAGTTCTTCTCGTACTGTTCCTTCAACTTTTGTTTTCAGTTCTGGAATTCTGACACTATGATATTGTGATCATTAGTTTATTATGTCTCAATTTGTTTTCTTTAATGGTTTTCAGGAATGAGTTCACTTTTCTTAATGCGAATTAGAGCAGGTTCGGAGGCCTCGTCCCGCCGGCACTCCCTCGTGTTCCACGGCCTTTCCTGTACGTCAGGGAGACGGACGGCGCGGCAGCTGCACCCGGGGATCGTGGGTCTCCCTGAGGCCTGCCGTCCGCCTGCCCCCGGGCTGCGGCGTTCTCCCTGGGGTTTCAGAGGGGGAAGGCTGCAGCCTTCTCCCGCCGAGGACCCGCTCACCAGTACTCAAGGCTCCATCACTCTTCTTGGCCTGCGCCTGCCAATTCGGCATCTCCCGCTTGGTTCATCTTCTGGGTTTCTTGCACTGGTGTGTCTGGTATCTCTCCAGATCCAAGGGACGAGTGAGCTTGGGGTCTTCCTACTCCGTCACCTCCCCCGGCTTCCCCCAGGATAGCTGTCCTTGAGTGACTTCTTATCCAAACCTGCAAACCCAAACAAAACTGGATTCGTCAATTCAGAATTTAATACCGTCAGGCAGTATTTGTCACATGGTAGAAACTCTCTAAATATAGTAGTTGTCGCATGAATGAACAAGAGAACGAATAAATGAAAAACACCCTACCCCATCTACCCACCTGGCCCCCCCCCTTACCTGAGCTTATTTCTGTGGTTGGCAACATCATCCGTTAGGTGCCCGAGACCAGAAACTGAACTTTTCTGATCGCTTCTTTTTCCTCGGGTCCTCTGTCTTGGTCATCAAGATCCTTCAGAAGTCTTCCTCAAACGTCTGTTCAGGGGGATCCGGGAGGCTCAGTCGGTTAAGCGTCTGACTCTCGGTTTCGGCTCAGGTCAGGATCTCACGGTTTCGTGAGTTTGGGCCCCACATCGGGTTCTGTGCTGACAGCACAGAGCCCGCTTGGGATTCTCTCTCTGTTCCTCTCTCTCTGCCCCTCTCTCTCTGCCCCTCCCCCACTCACACTGTCTCTGTCGCAAAATAAATAAATAGAACCTTTAAAAAAAAGTCTGTTCAGTTTAGTCTCATCTCAGCAAAATGATCATCTCAGAATTTTGAGTGGAAGTATAGAGGAAAAAAAAATAAGACACTCTTGATCCTTCTCACCACTAGTTCAGCTGTATGTAGCCTTGGGCAAATTCCTTTCTGTCTCGATTTTGGGGGCATTTCGTCTGTTGAGTGGAGAGATCAACTAGGAGATTCCTACGGTCCTAAAACTTGACTTTGTCTGCATTGTCTGGTTTCGCGTCCCTAGTGTCCAGCCCTGGTGAGGTGCTTCTAGAGGCCCTCAGCATACTATGGCTTACTCACCTAAGAAGTGGATATTTATATGCGTCTCCTTCACCTTAAAGACATTTTTGTTGAATTATAAAAGTAATACATGCCCATGATATAAAAAAAATTTTTTTAGGGCACCAAATGAAAAGTGAGTTTCCCCTCTACCCTGGCACTGTTCTCCAGGGGGACCCTCTGTGTCCCTGCAGAAATTTTTATACTCGGCAGAGTATAGCAAAACTTAAATACAATTACTATATTTCAACAACTAGAGCGGATAGATGTTCACTGATACAAGTTTAGGGGCCCGGATGGTGACTTGTAGCAAGTATAACATGGCTTCAAAATAGCACTTGGTCTCTCCGCCATGTTAATTCACGCCTGGAAGGTGGATGCATTTTATTGGGATGCGTGCGTGAAGAGAAAAAAATACATATGCGTGTTTCCCTTAGAGATGTGAAGCATGCTACATAACCGGACTGTTCTATAATTTGCTTTTTTTCATCTGATATGTTTGCATTTTTCTAGCTTAGGGTACATGTGTATTTTGTACGGAAAATTCTTGTTAAAGTCTGTATAGTGTTCCACTGTATGAGTATATCATAAAATGCTTAGCCATTTACACAATGTAAGTAAATCATAAAACTTATTATTTAAAATAATGCTGTAGCGAACATGTCTATAGAATTTTCTAGAAGTAGAAATCCTAGGTCAGAGAACATATACATCTTAAGTTTTTATAGATACTCCCAAATTTACTTCCAAAAAGATTGTAACACATGGCATCGTCCATACAGTTTTTAGAGGGTATCATTAAATTTTTATTTGAAACTATTTTCTGTGCTAGGAAACAAACAGTAATAGCACAGAAATCAGGTTCAAACACACAAATAGGATCACAAATAACAGGCGGCGGCTTAGACGTTTTAACTCTCTTTTACCCCAAAAAACTACCAAAAATATGAAATGGTGTCAGGAATTGGTGGTATCTCCTGTATCGTAAGGGCGCTACAAGAAAGAACTGGACCCCGGAACTGGAGAGCCCAAACTGGGACTCTGTGGAGCTGGTTTCTTCTTGTTCCCGTGTATCTGTTTCATTTGTAACTCTGTCTCCCTCCAAATAGGTTTCACTTTTTTATCCAGTTCCCATGGCAGAGCGTCACCGTCACGTGGTTCCCGGCCGAGCGAGCATGCGGCCCTAACGCGTTCTCAGGCTCTGTGCTTAATCCGGGGGCGAGAGAGCGTGAGATGGGGGGGAGGGCGGTCTGGACTTGTTCCAGAGAAGGAGAGACTGGCTGTTAGACCAGGCAGTTGCCCTGCCCACTGCACTTGGAATATCGAGTGTTTACCATTTAGTTGCTCTATTTTTTTTTTAATTAAACTTTGATTTTCCTTTTTATCAAAATGTAATTCACACATCATATAATTCATCCTGGTAAAGAATACAAGTCAGTAGGGTTTAGTATATTCACAAAGTTGTGTAACCATCATCAGTACTTAATTCCAAAACATTTTCATCATCCCCCCCAGAGACACCCCTATCTCCCCTCCTCTGGGTCTCTGAAAACCACTCTCTACTTTCTGTTTCAGGGGATTTGTTTATTCTTATTCTAGGCCTTCAGGGAAACGTGGCTCCTGTGACTGTCTTCTGTCACTTAGCGTAACTTTTTCAAGGTTCATCTCGAAATGTGGAAACCTTGAAACACACTTGTTTTAACGTGTAATGATACTTCATATCTTTTCATAGCTGAGTAATGTTCTGTGCTTAGTTTACCCGTTTCTCACTTATTTTTTTTGTTTTGTTTTGTTTTTCAATTTTTTAATGTTTTTTTTTTTTTTAATAATTATTTTCAAACTGGTTTCCATACAGCACCCGGTGCTCATCCCAACAGGCGCCCTCCTCAGTGCCCGTCACCCCCTCTCCCCCTCCCACACCCCCCGCACCCTCAGTTCGTTCTCAGTCTTTGAGTCTCTTATGTTTTGTCTCCCTCCATCTCTGTGGCTTTTTTCCTTTCCTCTCTTCCCCTCCCCCATGGTTTTCTGCTAAATCTCTCAAAATCCACCTATGCGTGGAAACAAATGGTGTCTGTCTTTCTCTGCCTGACTTGTTTCACTCGGCTTAACAGCCTCCAGTTCCATCCGTGTTGCTACACATTTAGTTGCTCTAATCTGTAAAGTTTCAACTGTTTGTGAGACCAGTAGTCATTTGCCTTGTTGTCAAGTCCGTACAATTTGTCTGCTTTAGAGGCCGTCATGGGGAGGACAGTCGGCATCTAACTATAATGTTATTGTCTCTCTTCATCCATAATGATGGTTTTAAGAAGTAGGTTTTGAGGGGCACCCGGCTGGCACCGGCAGTCGAGTATCTGACTCCGTTTTGTCTCAGGTCATGCTCTCATAGTTTGTGAGTTGGAGCCCTACATGGGGCGGAGCCTGCGTGGGATTTCTCTCTCCCTCTCTCTACCCCTCCCCAGCTCGCTCGCTCTCTCTCTCTCTCTCTCTCAAAAAATAAGTAAACATTAAAAAATTTTTTTTAATTATTAGTTGTCAGTTTCACAGTTATTTGTAAAAGCATGAAAGCAAATGTTACGGTCAAATTAAACTTGTACACCCTTCAACAATTTCTTTTTAATTCTTAACTGTAGCCATCAGATATTGCGAGAGATGCCAGTTGATTAAACCCGACCGGGCACATCACTGCTCAGCATGCGACATGTAAGTCTCACTCGTTCGTTTTCATTTAACCCGAGCACTGCGGATTGGTGACAAGAGAATAGATAGGGACGGAAGGTTTTATATGCTTTATACTAGCAAAAACCCTTCATCCTCTCCAATTATATGCTGTGTAGGCTGGGCTAACGAAAATATTTATGTAAGCTAGAATATACTTTGAAGTAATCCTCTACTGTCGATAGAATTTTTTTTAAATATACTTCCTATGCTTACGCTTAATATAATATTGACGAGCAAGTAATAGCCCCTGCCAGGGAGATGTCTTTATCCCCTGGATTAAAAAGACGCTCGTGACAATTTTCTTGTTTACCTTGTTAATATGAAGACCTAACAAACCACAAGTGAGCTGTTTCCCATTACTGTCTGTGACATCGTTCCCGGAAAAATTTGAACGATTTTATTTGGCGTGCAGTTTTGAGAAGATAGTGTGTTGAAGGGAAATCTATAGTTTAGGATTCTCTGCTGGTCCGTGAACTTTAGTCAGGTTGTTTAGCGCTCCGGGTATGAGCTTATTCATTTCCGGCGTTCCAGCGGCCCCCTCTCGTCTGTCTGGGGATACGTTCCAAGATCCCCAATGAATGCCTGCCACTGTAGATGCCATGTTTTTTCCTACACACATACGCGTGATAAAATCCAGCTTCTAAATTCTGCACAGTAAGAAATGAGGAGCAGGAGCTAATAATAAAATAGATCAGTTATAACAAAACAGCGCAGTTAGGTTACGTGAATGTGGACTCTCTCGGTGCCGTACCCCTCCCCCCCCTTACTGGAATGAGACGAAGGGAGGTGAATGCCGTAGACCGGGACTGACCTTCGGAGGTGTGTCAGGGAGGGTCCTGCTCCCGGAACGCGGTGACTGCTGGGAGCTGAACCAGGAGAAGTGGCTGGAGGTGGGGGAGACCGCTGGGTTCGAGATGGTCCGTGGTCTGACCTCATACAAATCTAGGTTATGTATATTGGTGGCGAGGCAGATTTGGAGGGTTTTTTAATGAGAAAAGCACAGTACTGCTTATCCATGGAGTACAATTTTGTGTATACTGTGGAAAAAATAACCATCTACCAGCCCATTGTTGTTAATATTTTAACATATTTGCTCCTAAATTTTATTTTTATGTCTTGCATGTGGTTAAAATAGCATAAGGATTCCCGTATTTCATTTTATCTCCCTCAGCTAATTTGTAAGCTAATTTGTCTAATTTACCTAGTGTTGTATGTACCATTTCAGTATATTAAAACGTGATCTGATGTGGCTTAAGGCAATTGACTGTGCTCAACTGAATTCCTTGTATTAAAAATGACAATTTCCTGCCCATAAAAGTACTTGTGACGGGCACAGAGGAGGGCACTTGTTGGGATGAGCACTGGGTGTTATATGGAAATCAATTTGACAATAAATTATCTTTTAAAACAAAAGGAAAAAAAAGATACTGATACAACGTTATGTCAGTTATACCTCAGTGTAAAAAATAATTATCAATAAAAATAAAACAAATGAAAATTTACAAAGTCTTTTCACCTAAAAAAAAAAAGGTACTTGTGGAAGTATCAGAAAATTTTTTCTCACCTAATGTTCACTGGGTTGGTTTTTCTAAGATGTTACTTGTAAAGGTAAAGATTTAAGCCAAAGAGAAAATTATGAGCAGTTCGAATTCGGGGAATGTTTACCAGGATTTTCTTATGCTTATTTGTTTCTAGATGCATTCTTAAGATGGATCACCACTGCCCTTGGTACGTATGAAAAGAGAGGGACTCTCGCGGGGGCGGGGAGGTGGGGGGGAGGGTGGAGAGCAATCACCTCAGCCTTCCTAAGTCGCAAAGGCCGGGTTAGTTCCTCGCAGGCGTCAGGATTGGTGCAGTCCTGTTTATGTGCACGTTCATATCCAATGTATTCCTGTAAAAATCAGATGCTATTAGCCCAGGTAAGTATGTATTAAGAATTGTCATTGGGGCGCCTGGGCGGCTCAGTCAGTTAAGTGTCCGACTCTTGATTTCAGCTCAGGTCGTGATCTCACGGTTCATGGGATCGAGCCCCACACTGGGCTCCGCACTGACAGCACAGCCCCTGCTTGGGATTCTTCTCTCTCTCTCTTCCTCCCTTGCTTGTGCTCTCTCTCTCTCTCTCAAAATAAATACATTAAATTAAAAAAAAAAGAATTAACATCAAAATTCCAAATTCCTTGGGACACCCGTGTGGCCCAGTTGTTTAAGTGTCTGACTCTTGATTTCAGCTCAGGCCATGATCTCACAGTTGTGAGATCGAGGCCCATGGTGGGCTCTATACTGAGCTTGGAGACTGTTTAAGATTCTTTCGCCCTCTCCCTGTGTCCTGTCCCTCTCCCTCTGGCTCACTCTCCCTATCAAAAACAAAATAAATTAAAAATTTTAAAAATGAAATAAATTCCAGATGCCTCATAGAATTCATTAAAAATGCACATCCCCCATTAAGACACTGCTCCCTGCTTCCCAGACGGCTCATTTCCAAGTAATAGTGATTAAGTTTTTTTATCCGCCGTAGGTATCGTTTTTATTATGGTTTAAAAAATAACACAAAACCATCTTAACCATTTCTGGTGTATTTTATTTTATTTAATGTTTATTCATTTCGGAGAGAGAGAGAAAGAGAGACAGAGCATGAGTGGGGGAGAGGCAGGGAGAGAGGGAGACACAGAATCTGAAGCAGGCTCCAGGCTCCGAGCTGTCAGCACAGAGCCTGATGCGGAGCTGGAACTCACAGACCATGAGATCGTGACCTGAGCCGAAGTCGGAAGCTCAACCGACTGAGCCACCCAGGCGCCCTTTCCATCTTCACCATTTCTAAGTGCACAGCTCAGTCGTATAAAGTGTGTTCACATTGTTGCGACCCAGTCTTCAGACCGTTTCCATCCTGCACAACTGAACTTCTGTGCCACCCCTGCCCCGTGCAGCCCCTGCCAGACACCGTTCTGTTCTCGTTTCTGTGAGTTTGCGGCTTGTCTTATTTTTACAGTGTGACTTTTTTTGTTCTTCTAGGGTGAATAACTGTGTGGGATTTTCTAATTACAAATTCTTCCTGCTGTTTTTATTGTATTCCTTGTTATATTGCCTTTTTGTGGCTACAACAGTTTTACAGTACTTTATAAAATTTTGGACGGTAAGTCTTTTTTCTATCTTAAAACATGTATTTAAGACTTTTTAAGATGCTGTATTCATAGAGAACTCCTTCATTCTTTACTATAAGTAGGTATACTTCATTTCAGTTTTACTAGGTGGAATTAAAATGGATCAGAGAGCAGACCAGGTTATAACTTACTTTCATATGTATGTGTTTATCTGTATATAAATGCATCTTAAATAAGATATGGTGGGCTTTGTTTAGTGACCCAAATTATTTTCACCAATATTCTAACAATAGAGACATCAATTTTAGGGAAGTCATTGCTTTTAGTTGAATCGAAGAGACTTACTGCACTTTTACAGTAATAAAAGTGAAGTTGCCGACACCCCGAATAACCGCTAACTTGTAGCCTCTGTAGATGTGAATCTTTTTTCTATCACGGGTTGCAAAGGTTTTCTTTCCACGTTTTCAGTTTGTATCTTACAACCCTGTTTTCTTTCCTTTTTGTCAAATCAGAGTTTTATATTTTTAAAGCAGTATTTTTATGATTTCTGATTTTCCTTGCATAAAAGCCATAGTTTTCACTTATGGTTTCTGGCTTTAGTCTGTTCACTGTAAATATATTCAACATTGACTCAGGTTTTCCTTTTCCTTTGGCATTTTAGTTATTTTTGTTTCCACATTTACGTCTTTGATTTTGAAGAGGGGATTGTTGTGGTCAGAAAGCACTTTGTCTTTACCCTTCCTAAAAATTCTGCTGAGATGTTTTAGTGTGGATCTGGCTGTATTTCCTGGACGTGAGACCCAAAAAAACTTCCATGATGTTCTGCCATCTTGGCCCCTCCCCCCATCGACGTGTTTAAAATGTAGATTTTGTGATTGAGCTGCTCAGGTGTGTTGAAGCCAGCCTATCAGGAGATGATTACCGTTGGGAAGGTAGCGTGTTGTTCAGGGTGTCTGAGGGAAGGGGCACCCCACACCACGTAGGACCGCACCGGCACCCCCAGGCAGGGTAACCAGATTTAGGGTGAGCCAGTTGCTTCAGTGTCTGTGGTCCCTGGGCGTGAGGTTGTCCCTGGTTGTCCTTACCTTTCCCCGGAGTGGTTAGGGCAGGGCCGTGTTGTCTCCTGGAGAGTAACAGCCAGATAGAGGAGGGGGTGAGGAGTGTGACTTCCGGATGGGTTCGTTGGTCATACATAAAAAGCGTTATTCCTTGCTGTCACTGAAGAACCGACAGCTGTGGGGAAGGCAGGCTGTCTTCAGTCAGCAAGGCCCCAGGTGCCAGCGCATCAAGAACACAGAAAACAAGGAAATGTGGCTAATGCAGAAGAAGTGTGATTATTCCCATTTTCAGAGTTGAAAACTGAGGTTCGAGCAGTTAGGTAACTAGCCAGAATTTGAACGTAGATCTGTTTCGGCACCCAACTACTTTCCACCGTGAGCTGCTTTTCATAGTCTTCCTTGGACATGACATAATGAAAGCCTCAAGTCATCAAGCACAATTATTTATCCAGCAAACATCTAAGCTATTTCACAAGGCCTTTCACTGAAACAGTTTAGGATGTTTTAAACTTCAGGCATTTAAAAGCAGGGGTGCTGGTTCTCGCAGTGCCTTTGTGCGTATTAAAAAAAAGAGCACCCCAGTTCTGTGCGGTCTCAGCCCGCTGAGTTCTGTTCTTCCCCTAGTTCTGAGCACCTTTGTTCAGTTCACAACCCTCTTAACCCTATTCAGTGATCCTGCTTAAATAAAGGATCTAGTGCTGGATGAATACAGTCTAAATTATAGGATTTCACATTTCTTTATCAGAAACTTCGGTGTTTGCATATATGATTTATTAATTAAAGAGTAAATATTTTTAACTTCTTTCGATTCATTATGAGTAAGGAAAGTTAACTAACTTAACTAGTAAACGTAAATCTAGCTTTTTCTTCATTCAACAAATATTTATTGAGAGCTTATTATGTGCCAAGCAGTGTTTTAGGCACTTTGGATAGCTCATTGAACAAAACGGAGTCTTGTTTTTATAGAACTTATTTTTTTTGTTAAATTTTTAAAAATTTACATCCAAGTTAGCATATAGTGCAACAATGATTTCAAGAGTGAATTCCTTAATTCCCCTTACCCATTTAGCCCGTACCCCCTCCCACAAGCTCTCCCGTAACCCTCTGTGTGTTCTCCATATTTAAGAGTCTCTTATGTTTTTGTCCCCCTCCTTGTTTTTATATTATTTTTGCTTCCCTTCCCTTATGATCATCTGTTTTATACCTTAAAGTCCTCATATGAGTGAAGTTATATGATGTTTATCTTTCTCTGACTAATTACGTTTAGCATAATACCCTCTAGTTCCATCCACGTAGTTACAAGTGGCAAGATTCCATTCTTTTCGATTGTCGAGTAGTACTCCATTGTATACATACACCACATCGTCTTTATCCATTCATCCCTCGAGGGACATTTGGGTATAGAACTTATTTTTGAGAAGAGGAAGGCATATAAGCATAATAAGTCAGTAAATCCTATTGTATATTAGAAAGTAAACACTATGAAGAAAAGTAAAAGTAGAGCAGAGAACGGGATTCCGCAGGTTTCTCGGGACGGGTATGACAGAGACAGACACAGTTGGGAGTGGTCAGGATAGACCTCGGGAAGGAGATCAGACCGGAGCAAAGATTTACCGGGAGTTAGTGGACATCTGAAAAGGGAGTATGTGCACCCAGTGCTGGAGCACGTACAGACGTAGAGCCAATATTCACAGACCTAAAGGGAGAAACAGGGGGCAACACAGTATTAGTAGGGACTTTAATACCCCACTTGCATCAGTGGATAGATCATCTAGACAGAAAATCAGTAAGGAAGGATTGGCTTTATTTATTTATTTATTTTAAAAAATTTTTTTAATGTTTTATTTATTTTTGAGAGACAGAGAGACAGAGCATGAGCAGGGGAGGGGCAGAGAGAGAGACGGAGACACAGAATCGGAAGCAGACTCCAGGCTCTGAGCTGTCAGCCCAGAGCCTGACGCGGGGCTCAAACTCACAGACCGTGAGATCATGACCTGAGCCAAAGTCGGAGGCTTAACTGACTGAGCCACCCAGGCACCCCAGGATTGGCTTTAAAATGACACATTAGAACAGGTGGACTTAACAGACATACAGAACACTCCATCCAAAAGAAACAGAAAACACAATGGATAAGACTAGAAACCAGTTACAAAAAAGAAAACTGGAAAACTCACAAATAAGCAAGATAACAAATAACCTAACTTTACATGTCAAGGAACTAGAAAAAGAACATACAAGCCGAAGTGAAAGGAGGGAAATAACAGATCAGAGTGAAAATAAAGTAAATAGAGACTAAAAAGACAAAAGATCAATGAAACGAAGAGCTGTTTTTTTGGAAAGATAAACAAACTAGGCAAACCTTTACCGAGACTCACCAAGAAAGAAAGAGGACTCAAAATCTGAAATGAAAGAGGAGACATTACAGCTGATACCACAGAAATGCAAAGGATCATCCGAGACGACCCTGAGCAATTACACAGCAAGGAGAAACGGATACATTCCTGGGAACATACAGCCTACCGAGCAAGACTGAATCCTGATGAAACAGAAAGTCCGGACAGATTGCTAGTAACAAGGCCACGTTAATAATGACTTCCCAGTAAACAAAAGTCCAGAAACCAGAAGGTTTGGTTGTGAATTCTACCAAACATTTGAAGAATTAACGCCAGTCTTCAAAATCTTAAAAAAAAAAAAAAAGAGGGAACACTTCCAAATTCATTTTATAAGGCCTGTATTACTCCCAACTAGACAACACTACAAGAAAAGAAAATTATAGGCCAATATCCTTAGCAAACTGAACTCAAGAATATGTATTGTTAACAGGGGACACCTGGGGGGCTCATTCGGTTAAGCATCTGACTCTGGCTCAGGTCATGATCTTACAGTTTGTGGGTTTGAGCCCCGGGTCGGGTTCTGTGCTCACAGCTCAGATCCTGGAGCCTGTTTCAGATTCTGTGTCTCCCTCTCTATCTGCCCCTCCTCTTCTTGTGCTTTCTCTCTCAAAAAATAAATAGACGAACATTAAAAAAGAATACATTAAAAGGATCATACACCACAATCAAGTGGGTTTATTCCAGGGATGCAGGTATGGCTCAGCATCTTTAAATCAATCAGCATGACACACCACCTTAAAAAATGAAGGAAAAAAACCATAGGATTATTTCAATAGATGCAGAAAAAGCATTTGACAAAATTCAGTGGCCATTTTTTTAAATGTTTATTTTATTTTTGAGAGAGACAGACCATGAGCAGAGGAAGGGCAGAGAGAGAGGGAGACGTAGAATCTGAAGCAGGCTCCAGGCTCTGAGCTGTCAGCACAGAGCCGGATGTGGGGCTCGAACTTGTGAGCCATGAGCTCATGACCTGAACTGAAGTCAGAGGCTTGCTTAACCGACTGAGCTACCCAGGCACCCCTCGACGGCCATTTTTGATAAAAATCCTTAACAAAGTAGGTATAGAAGAACATACCTCAATACAATAAAGGTCATATATGGCAAACCCATAGCTAACATCGTACTCAGTGATGGAAAGCTTAAAGTTTTTCCCCTAAGGTTAAGAGCAAGACAAGGATTGGGGGATTGGGGTGCCTGGGTGGCTGAGTTAGTTAAGCATTGGGCTCTTGATTTCTAGTCAGGTCATGGTCTTAGAGTTTGTGAGATCTTGCCCCACATTGGGCTCCATGCTGACAACATGGAACCTGCTTCGGATTCTCTCCTCTCTCTCTGCCCCTCTCCCTGCTTAGGCTTTCTCGCTCAAAAAGAAAGAGAGAGAGAGAGAGAAAGGAAGGAAGGAGGGAAGGAAGGATGGAAGGAAGGAAGGAAGGAAGGAAGAAAGGAAGGAAGGAAGGAAGGAGATGACAAAGATTCACGCTCTTGCTACTTTTTTTCAACATAATATGTATTGGAAGTCCTATCCACAGCAATTAGGCAAGAAAAAGAAAAGGAATTCAAATAGGAAGTAAGTAAAATTATCTCTGTTTGCATAATGCATATGTTTAGAATACCCTAAAGACTCCACCAAAATATATCCAAAGGATATAAAAATGCTGATTTGAAGGGGCACATGCACCCCAGTGTTTATAACAGCACTATCAACAATAGCCCAATTATGGAAAGAGCCCAGATGTCCATCGACTGATGAATGGATAAAGAAGATGTGGCCATATGTATATAATGGAATATTACTCGACAATCAAAAAGAATGAAATCTTGCCATTTGCGGCAACGTGGATGGAACCAGAGTATATTATGCTAACCAAAATAAGTCAGAGAATGACAAATATATGATTTTACTCATGTGGAATTTAAGAAACACAACAGATGAACACGGGAAAGGAAGGAAAAACAAGATAAAAACAGAGAGGGAGACAAACCGTAAGAGACTCTTAACTACAGAGAACAAACTGAAGGTTGCTATAGGGCTGTGGTGTGGGGGCTGGGCCAAATGGGTGATGGACATTAAGGAGGGCACTTGTGGGGATGAGCACTGGGTGTTATATGGGAGCGATGAATCACTAAATTCATTTAAATTTAAAAAATAGAGGATGATATAAATATACTTCTACTCTATGTGCTTTTAGAAATCTCGCAGAGTATCCTTTAAGAATCGGAAAGTGCAGGGTGGTTATATCTTCTCAACGAAAATACCTGTGCGATTTTCACAGTCATCCTTTTATGCTATTCTATCAATAAACAATGGAACAGAAAAAAAATAAAAGACTCCACCAAAACTTGAGAACTAAGAAACTAATTCAGAAAAGTTGAAGGGTACAAAATCAGTTGCATTTCTATCCTAGTAACAAACTATCAGAAAAGAAATCTGGAAAACAGTCCATTTACACTTGCATCAAAAAGGTGGAAATACTTAGGGAATAACTGTAACCAAGGAGATGAAAGACCTGGACGTCGAGGACTGTAGAGATTGGTGAAAGCAGTCGAAGGCACAAATAAATGGAAAGTTAATCTGCGCTCACGGACTGGAAGAATTAATATTGTTAAAATGTCCACACTAGCAAAAGCCATCTACAGATTCAGTGAAGCCCATAACTAAGTTCCAGTGGCATTTTTCACAGAAATAGAACAAACCGAAAATTTGTGTGGAACCACGGCAGACCCCAGTGGCTAAGGCAGTCTGGAAAAAGAAGAACAAAGGTGAAGGTATGATGCCTCCTGATTTCAAACTCTTACAAAACTACAGTAATCAGAACCATATGGTATTGGCGTGAAGACAGACACCTAGATCATCGGAACAGAATAGGCCAAAAACAAACCCATGCATCTTTGGTCTGTTAATTTTCGACAAAGGAACCAAGAGTATACAGTGGGTAAAGCACAGTCTTTGTAATAAATAATGCTGGGGAACATGGGCAGCCCCAGGCAGAAGAATGAAACTGGATCCCTGTCTCACATCGTACAAAAATCCATTCCAAATGGATGAGACACTGGGACGTAAGACCTGAAACCGGAAACCTCCTAGATTAAAACATAAGCAGTAAGCTCCTTCACGTTTTTTAGATTTAACAACAAAAGCAAAAGTAAACCACATCAGACTAAGAAGCTTCTATGCAAGGAAACCATCAACAAGTCCAAAAAGCAGCCTACTGAATGGGAGAAGGTACTCGCAACTCATATATCTGATAAGGGGGTAATGCACAAAATATACAAAGAACTCCTGTAACTCAGACGCCAAAAAAGCAGTTAAAAAACGTACAGAGGATCTGAACAGACATTTTTCCAAAGACATATGGACGGCCCGCAGGTTCATGAAAAAGTGCCCAGTGTCAGGAAGCAGGGAAACCCAAGTCAAAACTACAGTGAAATACCGGCTCCTACCTGTGAGAGCGGCAGTTGTCAAACCATCAGAAAGAACGTGCTGGCGAGGAAACGAGAAAAGGGGATCCGTGCCGCGCTGGCGGGAACGTAGATGCTTCAGCCGCCGCGGAAACAGTATCAGGATTCCTCAGAACCTTAGGACTACCGTGCGATCCGGCAGTTCTGCCTCTGGATCTTCTTCCAAGGGAAATGAAAATACTAACGTGAAAAAACACACGTAGCCGTGTGTGCGTCGCAGCTTATGTACAATAGCCGAGACACGACAACAGACTAGGTGTCCATCAGCGGACAGATGGCTAGAGAAACTGTGTGTGTCTGTGTACACGGTGGAGTATTACTCAGCCATGAAAAGAAGGAAATCCTGCCGCTTGTGACCACATGGATGGGCCTGGAGGACAGTGCACCAAGTGGAACAAGTCAGAGGCAGAAAAATGCTGTTTTTGTCACTCTTCTGTAGAATCTAAAAAATAATGTTTTGAACAGAGCAGAATAGTGATGGTCAGGGACAGTGCGTGGGGGGGGGGGGGCGAAGGTCTCAAAATAACATTAGTAAGTCGTGGGTCTGTCATGCACAACATAGTGACTAGAGTTACGTAGATTTGAAAGTCACGAAGCTAGTACATCTTCAAAGATCTCACTAGGGAAAAAAATTGTGACTGTGGTATGGATGTTAACTGGACTTACCGCGGCGATCATTTTGATATCTATATAAAATCATGTTTTACAACGGAAACTAATGTTATATGTCAGCTAGATCTCCGTTTCTAGAAGAGGGTGTGGTCAGGGTAGGTCTCAGTACGAAGGTAAGCTCTGAGCCAAGGCTTGAGGGGAGCTGGTGCACATCTGAGAGAAGACTTCTGAGGAGACATCTGGAGTTGAGAGCAGAGGCCCAGGATTTTGTGGGAGGAGCGTCCCCACCGCGTTTGTGTCACAGCGAGGAGGCCGGGTGGGGGGCGGGGCGGGAGTAGAATGAGTGGGAACGGGACTCCTGGGAAGTCAGGCAGGGGGCCTCCGAGAGCGTTGGGGGACTCTGTCTTTCCCGCTGAGGGAACCGGGAGCAGAGGAGTGCCGTGGTCTCCCTGTAACGCCTCACTCTGATGGCCGAGGAGGAACTTGACCGCAGGGCCCAGGACAGCACCTCTGGGAAGGCTGTTGCGGTAGCAGTGAAGGTGGTAAGAAATTCTCAGATGCGGTTCTTAAAAAGAAACTACCAATCAGAAGTTTTTTAATAAAAGCTGTTTGCTAAAAGTTAATTTTATTTTTTCCTAGATATAAATCTCTGTTTTTAAAAACAGCATAGAAGTGTGTATTTAAAGTGTACCCTGACTGCGCTCGAGGAGCTAAATATTCTTGTCTGTGTTCCCTTTCGGAGAAAATGCCCGTGGCCTGTAGAGAGCAGCCTCTGAGCGCTCCTTCAGAACATACAAGATTTGTAAAACTAGTGTTCAGGGTAATTTTGTGTAAAATTTGGTCTCTTAATCCGTTATCTCTATTTGTACAAGCTTTGCCGCAGGAAATCTACAGAGAGTTGTCCGAAGGTAAAAGAACATTATTGCCATGCCATTCTTGGGACATTTACAGTAAATACTAGAATACTCATTTGCTTCGCAAAAAGGGAAGTTAGAAGAATCACTTGATGTATTGAAAACACATTGCGGTTACTCTGGGAGAGACGAGGAAAAGATAAAAGGATCATCTAATGCTAAAACCCTCCATTTATCCTGTAAACAGGGTGTCAGTCCAGCAGAACGCCCTCACGCTGTAGTGGAAAACCATACAGACGCTTGTGTTTTCAGAGCTAACCCTTCAGGGCTTTCTCTTTCTCCTCTCAGTAGATCATAATTCTAGGTTAAGATTTTGCTTCTGGTAAAATGAATACAGCCGTAAGAGTGGGTAACAGAGAAGCTGTTTCATTCACTAATACTTTGTGGTGAATGTATTTACCTAAACCGCTAATTACCCAAAAGGACTGGGCAGGATTGAATAAGGATGAAAAGGAAGGGATCGAGACCGCCGAGGGCGTGGGGGTGTTCGCTGTGGTGTCCAAAAGCAGAAGTTAAGGATAAACTTACCACGATTAGTGTCTGATCAGCAGCACGTATAATTACAATAAGCAGATGTTTTAGCACGGATCAGGAAAACCGTCGTGTATCCTGGCCGTTGGGGGAAGCGTGGGGACACGGGCATAAAGCACAAAAGAAAATGCTGTGCAAAAAAGTGCATCTTTTTATTTTATTAGTGAAAATATCGCTAAGGTTTTTAAATGTTTAGAGTAATTTTTAAAATGACTCTTTCAACCTTTCATATAAGCGAGCTCCTTTGATGATAATGCCAGTTCTCTGTTTTTGGAGATGGTGCGTTCGGAGTTATTATTAAAATTTATTTTACATTCTTCATATCCGGCAAGCTTTTTGGTAGGCTCAGCGGTCTCTAGGCAGAACCGAATACTAATGTGTCTTAGAGGCTTACCGTTCCAGCCCTCACTCTCCGTCGTCCCTTCCCCAGAACGAACTCTCTGACACGCGCGCCAAGTTCCACGTCCTCTTCCTCTTCTTCGTGTCTACGATGTTCTTCGTCAGCGTCCTGTCGCTCTTCAGCTACCACTGCTGGCTCGTCGGCAGGAACAGAACGACCATAGGTAAGGCGGCTGGGAGAAGTCACGACTCTTTCGGGCGGTGACCGTGAGCGAGCAGCAGCTCGAGGCGGTAGATGCGGCGGCGGCGAGCAGGCCGTGCCCGCCGTGAGCGGGTGAGAGCAGCGCGTCGTCCGTGTGCGCGTTCGCTGGTGTGAGGGTCGAGGACGTGAGACTGGCTTCTGTGTGTATTTCCAGCGGTGCATCGTGTACAGAAGAACTGACCGTGTAAATTTAGCAAATAAAGGCTGTTTTATATCATGCATTTTCAAAACTCAGCCCGTAAAGGTAGACGGATGTACATGTTACAAGGAAGTTCATTCTCCGAATGCAGAAAACAATTTTCTTTTTTTTTAGCCAGAACATGTGCCTTTACTTTCCCCCACGGTTGACTGCACACTGGCTGGCATGTTCCATGATCGAGTAGTGTTTCTCACACGGTTAGTCATTTCCGCCTTTACGGCGGTTGACAGTGAAACTTACGTATTATGTCACGGATATCAGCATTTATTTCCTTTTTTGCTCATTTTTTAAAGTGCAACATAGGGGAAAAATCCAGTAAGGTATTAAAATAATCGGACAAGCGTTTCCTAAATAAGGGCGACGTGGCGTTGCTCAAAGCAAGCCGTTCGCCTGAAGCAGCGACCGCGCTGTCGTTGGAACATTTAGGCACCGGCTAAGGCACCAAGATACGACGTCGGGACTTGGGGCGCCCGGGCGGCTCAGTCAGTAGAGCGGCCAACTCTTGATTTCGGCTCAGGCCGTGATCCCAAGAGTCATGGGTTCAAGCCCCATGTCGGGCTCTGTGCTGAGCATGGAGCTTGATTGAGATTCTCTCTGCCCTTCTCCCCTGCTCACGCTCTTCCTCTCTCTCTAAAATAAAAAATAAATTTAAAAAAAAAAAAGACAAAAGAGGGATTTGTCTGTCACATTGTTTCATAGGGAAGTCAAACACTCCCAGATAGAGCCATGTGTCTAGCGGGAGAATTAGAGGCAGACAGATCATAATACAGAAAGACGAAGCCATTTCAGGGAGACTTTCAGACGCGTCTGTATTTGGACTGTTTTAACCTCGTGTCTACTGCATCACTTAAGGCATGGTGGGCTCCGTGGTCAGGCTTTCCGTGCCCCTCCCTCCCCAGGCCGCCTCCGCCAGTCCCGCCGTGCGTTCCTCCCTTGTCTGCGTGAACAGACTCTCTCGTTTCCAGTAGCTAGTTTGTTACCCTCTCCGCAGAGCGCTGCCGTCTGCTCTGTAACCAGCAACGATAAAGGCAGCCTACGTGTAAGGTCTAGGCCTTGCGAACCACCCGAACTAAAGAGGGAGAGATTTCCCAGAGAAAAGTAGAATTCTTTTCAGAAATTGGTACATCGGGGAACAGCGGGCCCCTTTTCCTCTCTGGCGTCCTTCCGTCGAAGCTGAGCGGTGGCCGGCTGCTCGAGTGGGAGTCTGAGCTCGCTCCTCTAACTTTCTGACCTGGACCCTCGGACGCTTCCATTCCAGGGCTGCTTCGCCCCTGCGCGGCCCTGTCCTTATGGGAAAGCAGTGCTCTGGGAAACCCGTTGTTCTCTTTAAATTTAGTCGTCTTCACACCGTGTTGCCCGCGACTGCGGTAGGAAAGGCATCGTTTGTCTCACGACCTAGGGATGCGCACGTTTGTAAAATTATATAAATAAGTGGAACATTTATAAAACCTCATTAATCTTCATTGGCAGTGTACTCTAATATTTTCTGTTCTAGTTCATTAAAAAGAAATGCTGGCCGCAAACCGCAGAGTCGATTTCGCAGCCGGTCGGGTGTGGAAACCCCTCTCCGGGTGTCGTAACCCCCACTCCGAAAAACCGGTACCCGGACACGCCACTTCCGTCACAGCCTCCCCTTCCACACCCCTGACCTCGGGCTGGTCCTCCATCCCTCCTTCCAGGGTCCTGCTCTCGTGTCCTCCACCCTCGTCCATCACTGTCCCCTACCGACCTTGAGACCGTTTCTCCACTTCACAGTTTCTGTATTCAGACAACTGCGCGCCTCCCGGTCAAGCCAGCCGCCTGCGATTCTGGCGGCCAGTCATTCCCGGAAACTAAATACCGAACCTTTTAAGCTCTTGGAGCTGAAGAGCCCCAGAAGTTTCCGATTTGCTGTCCGTTCACTTCCTCCTTCCGCGGGGCCTTTGCTGTGCGCCAGCCTTCCCTCCTCCACCCTGCCGGCTCCCCGGCGCTTCCCTGCAAGGGGCCCCTTCCTTGCCGGCCTCGTTTTCTCTCTTGTCCGCTCTGCACCCTGCACCCTGTCAGCGGCCCCTGACAGCCCTCCCTCTCCACAGCCTCCCCGGCCTTCCCCCGTAACTCGTCGGCGGAGCCGCGCCTGGTTCTTCCGGCCCCACTTCCTTTACCCACGGGCGCGCCAGGGCTGCGGAGGGCCGGGAGGGCCGCCCGACTCCCGCAGCGGCGGGCGCGCCTGCGCAGTCGGAGTCTCAGCCCTCCCCTGGGTCCTCTGCCCTGTTTGGCAGTCATGTGTCACGTGTTTCCGAAAAAATCAGAAGTTGTCCCAAGTAAATTTTTAACTCACTCTCCCACCCCCCCCCCCCCCCCCCCCCCGCCCCTTGTAACCTCACACAGACATTGCTCCTTCCAAACCCATCACTGTCATACTGCCCTTAACTTGTGAGGACAAACGTCTTTTCTGGCATCTAAGGTTAATCTTTAGAACTCTTCTAGAGGCTGTCCCGTTTCTTCTAGAAGTTTCTTCCGTCAGTTTTTACTTTACTTTTCTATGTCATCAACCTTTCCCAATTTCTCTCTCACTGGCTTCTTATCCATAGCTCATAAAACATGATAAAATGCATTGTCTTTTTAAATAAAGGAAAAACCACATTTTTCTTTTGAAAAGTGTATCTTTCTCTAGCCCTCCCTATACAGCACTTAGCAGCCAAGTTACAAATAATGGTCTCTGATCACCATCTGCTGCTGCTTTTATTCGTTGTTCAAGATCATGTTCACGTACCACCACGCCCGTTCACACATGTATCTGTCACAGCGCAGTTCCCTTAGACGTTATTAGACTGTCGGTTCTTTAAGAATTCCATCTAATTTTCCTTTGGATCTTAAACACCTGGTACGCGCCAGTGGGCAGGTGGTGAGCATTTCGTGAGTAAGGAACGAGCGAAGTCGCAGCAGTTGGCAAGTCTTTTTTAAAAAGGGAGGCATGGGGCGCCTGGGGGGCTCAGTCAGCTAAGCATCTGACTCTTGATTTCGGCTCAGGTCGTGCTCTCACAGTTCATGGGTCCAAGCCCCGTGTGGTTCGAGAGCCACACTGTCCGCACAGAGCCTGCTTGGGATTCTCTCTTCGCTCTCTGCCCCTCCCCCGCTCGCGTGCACGTGCTCTATATTAGAATAAATAAGCTTTTATTTATCTAAATATTTTATTGTGGGAGAGACAGAACACAGCAGGGGAGGGGCAGAGAGAGAGAGAGAGAGAGAGAGGGAAACACAGAATCTGAAGCAGATTCCAGGCTCTGACCTGACCGCCCAGAGCCTGATGCGGGGCTCGAACTCACTAACCATGAGATCATGACCTGCACTGAAGTCAGACGCTTCACTGACCGAGCCACCCAGGCGCCCCATAAACTTTTTTTTCAAAGTGAGATATAATGAACACACTTCAGTAGATTTTTAGTAATATTATTTTAATAATTATTATTATTTTCACATTTTCATTTAAAAAGGTGATGAAATACTCAGAGGTAGTATTTTTTCCCAAATAAGTTTGAGAAGTTTCTTTTAATTGTTACAAATATTGGTTTTAAATTATATTTATAAAACTTTGATATCAAAGAGAGTAAGCAAGAAAATTGCTACTTTCCATCCTCGTACAATTTTTTACTAGATTAATTCTTTTTTTAATATACGTACCTGTAACAGAGTCATTCCGCTCTCCCACGTTTTCCTACGGACCTGACGGAAATGGGTTTTCCCTCGGATGCAGTAAAAATTGGAGACAAGTCTTTGGCGATGAAAAGAGATACTGGCTACTTCCAATATTTTCAAGGTAATTGATAAAATGCGGGCCTCAGAAATTACAGAATCTGTGATAGTCTCTGTCTCTCTGGTTAAATGTCTTAAGATTCAGAGACTACTGTATATGACATCCTGTGAGCCTTGAGAATGAAAACTCAGAGTATCTTGATTATCTAAAATATTTTATTTTTAATAGTTTTCATTACATGGGGCAAAAGAGAGTTTGGGCATATGTTTGAATAGAAAGTAGGGGAAAAAAAGATAATTCATGAAAATAACACTTCTTCAAAATGAAAATAAGTTGTTTGAAGTAGAAAATGATAATTATACTTACTAGCTATATCTCAAAGATTGTATCGCAGGTTATCCTGTTGTGTTTTGAATCAAAGACCCAACACATAAGGCAATTTTTAACTTCAAATTTAAATGAAAATAAATGCTTGAGGTGATTTCTCAATTTCCTTGTCACCCAAACTCCCAGGCATCTTAGACTATCTATATATCAAAGTCATTACAGAAAAGGGAAAAATATTTGAAATTTGGGTGACATATTTATAAATGTTATGGGATTTTTTTCTCTTAATTAGCTGCATTGCCTATATTTTTGGCTAAAAATAACATTTTGTTTTCACTTTTGAAAGACATTTTTGCTTAGCGTATAATTCTGGATATTGCTTTAACGGGCTTCTGGGTTACATTTTTTCTGACAAGTTTGTAGTCATTCTTTTTTACTCTGTTTGTGATGTATCTTTTTCCCTGAGTGCTTTTAAAATAGGCTTTTTATCACTAGTTTCAGGCAGTTTGATTAGGATGTGCCTTGGTATGTTGTTTTCTTCATGTTTCTTGTGCTTGGAATTGGTTGAGCTTCTTGGAGCTGTGATTTTATAACTTTCATGAAGTTTGGAAAGTGTTTTAATCATTATTTCTTCAGATACTTCTGTCACCCTCTGCCCCTACTGCAGGGACTCCAAATACGTGTATATTAGCACCCAGGAACTTCTGCCACAGCTCAGTGATACGCTGTCCATTTTTTGTTTGGTCTTTTTTCTGTTTCATTTGGTAAATCCTATTGCTGTATCTTTAAGTGTATCAACCTCCTCCGTATATTTTATTGTCTCCTGTGTTACAAGGTTTTCCACTCTGACTGGATAGAACACAGACTAGTATTTTTTAAGATTATTTGCTCTAAATAGTAGTTTCAGTGTTGAGTGGTTTGGTTCCCCCCTTCTTTAAAGATGTTAACTTATGGTTTGCATTGTTTTTGACAAGAAATCAGCTTCATTCACCTTTATTCCACTATTTGTAAATTACTGTGCCCTTTTTTTTTTTTTTTTTTTTTTTTTTTTTTTTTTTTTTTTTTTTTTTTTTTTTTTTTTTTTTTTTTTTTTTTTTTTTTTTTTTTTTTTTTTTTTTTTTTTTTTTTTTTTTTTTTGCCTTTTAGCTTTTAAGATTTTATCTTTATCACGGATTTTAAGCAGTTTGATATGATGTAGGGTTCCTTTGTGTTTATCCTCTTTGGGGTTCATTAGGCTTCTTGGATCTGAGAATTTGTAGTTTTTATCACAAATGGATAGTTTTAATCATGTCTTTCCATGCTCTCCCCCACTGGTTTTTCGGGCACTCTTAAATACGTGTGTGTTAAATCGCTAGATTGTGACCCACAGGTCATTGCTGTTCTTCCCTACCCCCCCCCCAATCTTTTTTCTCTATCTGCTGAAGTTTGGATAGTTTCTATTGCTAGGTCTGTAAGTTCACTGATCTTTTCTTCTGTGATGTCTGCTCTGCTATTAGGCTTATCTAATGAATTTTTTCTTTCAGATACTGTTTTTTTCAGCTCTAGAAGTTCAGTTTGGTTCTTTTTTTTAAATGTTAAATTTCTCTTCTCGTTATGTCCATTTTTCCTGCTAATTCACAGACAGAGTTATAATCACTATTTTAAAGTGATTGCTTCAAGTTTTCATGGTCATTTCTAATTATTTTCTATGAACTGGTTTTTTTCTTAGTTGTGGATCACATTTTCCTGCTACCTTTCATGCTAGTAGTTTTTGATTAGATGGTAGACATTTTGAATTTTGTGTATTAAATTTTGCTTTCTCCCTTTGGCAGTTAACTTGTGTTTTTAGCGTGATCCTTTTGAGGCTGTTTTAGACTTTGTTTTGTTGGGTTTAAAGCAGCATTTTCTTTAGGGCAAGTTTAGCCCTATGACACAGGTGAGAGCCAGCTGGGGTCTCTACTGAGTCCGAACGTTCAGTAAGATTTCTTTATCTGGCTGGCCAGATTTGAATGCCTCCCAGGGCTATAGGAGCTTTATGAATTGTTCAGCTTGTACTTCCCGGCTGTTCTTTTCCCAGGTTGATACGTGTAGTTGAGCGTTCGTCAGAAGACCCCAGGAAAATGCTGTGCATGTTGCCGTAGCCCTTTCCCTGCATGTCTGCTCTTCCTCAGCTCTGTCCATAGAGTCCAGCACCTCAGCTTCTCTGTACCCTCAGTTCAGTGAGACGACCGGGCCCTAGTTGTTTCCCCTGGTGGTGCTCAGGTCCTGGCAGAAAACTGGGACTCGCTTGGTTGGTTTCTATTCTTTCAGAGACCACAGTTCTGCGTTGCCTGTTTGGAAACCAGCTATTGTACATACTATTCAGTTTTCTGGTTGTTCATGACAGGAGGTCACATTGACCAGTTACTCCATCTTGGCTGGAAGTGAGAGTCCCAGTTTTACATAATTTTGGTATTTTTAAAGTGTGAAATTAAGATAATGTCTATACTTTTTTTAAATTGTAAACTTCTTGAGGGCAGAGATTTTCTTCTCTTTTGTTCACTGCTCTATCCCTAGCTCTTATAATTGTACCCAGAGCATCGTAGGTATTTAATAAATACTGGTCCAATGAATGAATATATGGAACTTATATCTTGAATTTCATTTTGTGCCTTTGTGATGTCTTAAGTGTTAGTGATGAGCAGGTCAATTACCCAAATATTTGATTACCTGTGCTTTAGGTATCATGATCTTAATATTCAGTGGAATCTTAATAAACATTATAGTCTTAATTACCCAAATTTTTAATTATCTAGCTTCCCTGATACTTGGATACCTATGTTTGAGGTATCATAATGGGCATTATGATCTTAATAGTAATGAAAAATATTTTTATGTATATGTAAATTATAAGAGAAGAAGGCTTATTTCTTCAATTAGGCTAGTAACCCTCTAAATTAGAAAATTTTAATAATTATTCTCTGTAAATGACAACTTATAACTTCTTTATACTGTGCCTTTGAAGAATGGTTATTAAATTTGACCACCTTGCTTTTCATCAATATGATTTAAATTATTACTGATATTTTTCATTATGCAGCTTGGGAGATGGTTGCAGTTTTCCAACTCGCCTTGTGGGGATGGATCCAGAACAAGCTTCTGTTACAAATCAGAATGAATATGCTAGAAGGTGTGCTTCTTGTCATAAGTTTTTCAGTATTCATTACAAAGCAAACTCTGTGTGTGTGTGTGTGCGTGCGTGTGTGTGTGCGCACGCACCGTGCATACATATCTGATAAATACAGTAGTAATTTGTGAGCCAACATAGATAGGGAAAGAGTAATTCTAAAAAAAATTTAACTGAGAGTTAATGTGTGTGTACTTAATATGTTGAGGACAACCGTATTTTTTATCCAAACCAGAACACTTTTGATAGTGCTTTTATCGCTATTAATAGTTGAACCAGGACAATCACATAGAACTAGAAATCTCTCGACAAACCAGGAAACATGGCTATCCTAAATATGCTAGATCTTTCTAGGAACTAAGATATTCTTTCAAGATTTGATTCCGTTGGTTTGTATCAGCCGTATTTTTTCAAAGAAATTGGTGATGCTATCCATTATTATATTTTGATAAACAGATGTTAACTTCAGTGTGAAAATAATATTAATGAGGATTTCAAAAATACAAATGTAAATTTTTTCTCATTCATTCATCTTAGAAGATGTTTTCTCAGTATTTCCATGCCAAGCAAGCCGATTCATAAATTCAGAGAAACAGTCTTAAATGAAATTTTAGAGAGGATAGAGATGCTTCTGTCAGACTGAAACAGTTGAAGCTTATTTACGACAGAAATGAATTGTGGGAGAGGAGGGATTATAAATTCCAAGCCAGCCTATTAATATCAGAATATAGACCTGAGAACCTACAGCCTTTGGACCTTAGAACTCTAAATCTTATTGTGGGTCTGAACAAGTCACCTAAACTGTGTGAGACTCGGTTTCCAGCGCTGTCAAAAGAAGATAATCATACGTACCTCCAAGGGTTATTGTGAAAGTTGACACACGTCTCTGCACCTAGCACAGTGTCTGGCCCGTAGTAAGCGCACAAGAAACGCTGGTTCCCTTTCCCTTCTTCCGTTCCTCCATTCCCTCCCTCCCCGGATCTCTTCGCAAGAAAAGGAAGTCTACGCTAAATCACTAAATCATTTTTTCCCCTTAGATCTAAACTGCAGAGGTAGGAAGCAGAAAACTTGGGAAATGACAGGTAATATTTTGTCCTGGCCACAGACCTAGATCCTCCCCTCGTGCTACCTTACAGCTCGTGATTAACATGCGGCTTAGAAGTTTCACACCAGCCTTTGGAGCTTTTTTCTTTTGTCTAATTGTTTTCATTGGCACTGTTGGAATATAGATTCTTGCGTCTAGAGAGCCATTGAGTTGGGGGTTGGGGGCATAGTTTTCTTTTGAAGATAGAGTTTTTTTAGAGTGCTGAGACCTCATGAGTTGCCCTCACATATGTAGGAGAAGGATTACTAATTTGCTGCTTATTAATTAAGTATCCTTAATTGAGCATTAAGCTGTTTATTAAATTATTTCCCTCCTCTTTTCAGTATTGGCTCAAATCAACCCTTTCCTGTCAAACCGCTTAGTGAATCAAAAAACCGATTGTTGGACAGCGAATCTCAGTGGACAGAGAATGAATCTGAAGAAGGCACTGTCAGATCAGGTAATACTTGTCATCTTGAAAACACTGCCTTTTCTGGTTAAAATGAAGAGGAACCAGGTTTAACAAATGTGGGAAAATCAAAATAACATCACATTTAAAAATACTAAGATACGGGAGACTTTTAAATAAAATATCTTATTTATAGGGGTGTCAGTGTTTATTGGTAGCTTCTGTGGAGAAGGTTGGAGTGCTACTGCTACTGCTGTGTTTTGTTCTGCTCGCAAAGTTGGAATTTTTTGTTACCCAGCCACATATTTCTTGACCTCAGACGTAGAAAGTTCTTTCGGCATTCGCCATTCCGAATAGCGTTTAAACAAGATTATTCTTTAGGGTCTTCATTTTGCTTATTTTTTTTAAGTTTTTTTTTTAACATTTTATTTATTGTTGAGAGACAGACAGCTTGAACAGGGGAGGAGCAGAGCGAGAAGGAGACACAGAATCGGAAACAGGCTCCAGGCTCTGAGCTGTCAGCACAGAGTCCGACGCGGGGCTTGAACTCATGAAGAGTGAGATCATAACCTGAGCTGAAGTCGGACTCTTAACCGACTGAGCCACCCAGGCGCCCCCATTTTGCTTATTTGAAAATATTTTTTGAAACGCACTGTGGTCTTTGCTGCCGTAATACAAAAAGAGTGCACCAAATATGTTTTAAACTTTTCATGATGACGGTTAATCCTTTCATGGATTACAGCTGCATTATAGAACGGTCAACAAGACAGAGGTGGTCTTTCGATCCGGGCCAGGCTTGGGACGCCGTCTGGCCCTTTAGCAAGCACTACAGCCTCAACTACACCCGTGGCGGTTTTCAGTAGCCGTAGTGGTAGCACTGCCCTAACCTTGCACTGTGGCAAAACAATTTGGACACTCAGATCGTTTTGTTCTGACTCGAGGAAATACCCTAAAACTTGAAAACTTACTGTCGGAATTTCTGATCTTTTGTTTGGTTTTGGCTTTTAGCAGCGCTTAAATTATTCTCTTGAATTAATATCATTAGGACGATTGGACCCCATGTATAAGGTCAAGGGAAAAATTCACTCATGGGCTTCGCAATCGTTGCTTGTGAACGTCTTTCAAAGCCGGGGGACATGTTCACAAATACAAGCATAAAACCAGACTTTTAGCTCTTAGTGCTTCTGGGGTCTTCAAGAGGACATGGGTATGGAAACCGATTTGACAGTAAAGTATTTTAAAAAATAAAAAAGGACACGATTATGGGTGACCCCATCAGCGTATTTAGTGCTTACATAAGAGTTGCTTTTACTGTGATCATCAATTTTACCATTTAGCCAGAAACTTAATACTTTTTTTTGTCATCTCGTATATAATTATGTGCTTACAGGGACAAATAACCATGTTACAGTGGCAATAGAAAATTGAGTACCACTTGTTCATAACTAACCATTTGAATAAGAGCAAGGTAAGACAGTATAAAGGTAATTTCCTTGAACAAATGCAGTTATTTTCATATTTTGTAATCTGAGAACAATTTGCAAGTCAACTTTTTTTTACTCTTTCAATTATATCAGCAAAATTAGGTAGTTCAGAAGAGATTGGAAGGTAACAGCTGCCTAAATCTCATTTTTCTTATTACTCTTAGCACAATCTTAGTAAAAATGTGTTAGTAGATTAATGAAGAAACTGAAAACTTTTTTGGGTTGGTACATGGAAAAGTAATCTTTTCAGTAAACTGGGTCTTATTAATTAGTTCGAGAAAAACAAGATGACTACTATTAAAAATTTTTTGATCCAGAGAAGAGTGACTCTTGAGGCTGCAGGAAAGACTGAAGAGGTTCACTGATGTGATTTAGTTGGAAAAGATGTAACAAAGAGAGATTTCCTGTAGCCAGCCACGCTGATCAGCTGTTCTGTATCTGGCTAGCCGGAGACAATAGCCAGAGGAAATTAATTTAAATAGCAACAAAGAACGTTCCAGACACTAAACACAAACCTCAGTACAAGTAGTGAGAATAATGTAACTGTGAGGTCCGTAGTGAACCCCATCTCTCCTGATGCTTCAAAACAAAGACAGCTCTCTGTTTAAGTTGGGAGCTCGCTCAGTGACTCGGTAGCACCTTGGACAGCTATTGGAGTTTTTGAAGTCTTCTTTATAACGTGTATTGGTTATCTTTTGTTGCATAACGGATGACCACAAACTTAGCAACTTCAGACAATATCCATTTATTATCAGTTTCTCTGTGTCAGGAGTTCATTTTTTCAAAGAGTTCTCCTCTGGAGTCTCAGTTAGGGGAACAGGTGCTTCCTCGCCCAGCAGTGTTCGTTCCGTTTCGTTCTTTACAAAGGACCTGGAGCCCACGTCCAAAGTAACAGGCAGAGCCTAAGGAAGACCTAGCAGAATGAGAACAGAGGCGCTCAGGGTGGGCTCTGTCAGGCTGGACTCTGACCGTGAGTGGTCATTGTGTGTCATACGGCGACCATGCCACCAAGAACTGTGGCTGTGGCATAGCCCTGCTTCTAGAATTCTTAACGTGGGCAGAATAATGTCCGATGCTAGTGGTTGTTGAAAATCCTCGACAGTCTGTAAACATTGTTGTGGGTACTTCCCTGTCTCTTGGCAGTTGAACCAGGGGGTAGGTAAAGAGGTCTTCGCAGATTCTGTCCAAGGTAACAGTAAGGGAGAACCAGAAGAATCTACCTCTTTTAAAGTGCTCTCTTGTTTGCTTCAGAGAAAAATCAGCAATACCCTTTACTTACCGTTTATAAAAATCTTCGTTATTATTACCATATTAGTTGTATTAAAATATTTCCCGTCTTGTTGTTTTGGCAGCTTTATACCTTAGCCCACAGAACGACTTAATAAATCTTATTTTCAGAAATACAAAATTAAGTTTTAACCAATAACTCAATTGTTTCTGGTTTTGTAGGTTTATAAAAACATATTATGGACTGATATTTTCAGTTTTATTTGCAAGAAAATGATCAATGGAATGAAATAATTGAAGTATAACAGAAGATATATTTTTTAAAAAAGGAAGCCTCTGTACAGATCGCTGGATCCGCAGAAGCACTCCTCGGGAGCAGGGAGCTGCCTTAATCTTACATAAGCCCGTTCGTGCTACACCGACTTACGCTACAAAAGTGACTGAATTTTGCTTTGGAAACAACGCTTACGCTTACCCGTTATGAGATGCTCCAATATGAGCTATCCAGACACATGTCACCATGGCATACCTGTTTCTTTGACACTTGAGTTACATTGGTAGAGTTGGTTCTTTGTATCCATTTAAATTTTCACTCCAGAAACACAAGCTGAGAAGTTGTCTTAAGCGAAGTACACGTAGGGCAGTGTGGTGGCTGAGGGTGACTAATAATATCCACTTACTGTCGCTTGTATCGTGTAAGGAAAAGAAAATCACTTTTTTTAATTGGGTGTTTGCTAATTTATAATTACTGTTTTATACTTTTCAACATTTTTAATAAAGTTTTTTTATCGTTGGCTATAACACTCAGAAAGATTCAGATATCTAAATATAATTATTTAAAACATGGAGCACATTTGTATAATTCACTGAGGGCTTAGTTGTAGGCATTAACACAACCATGTAATGTAGTGTTGTGCCCAAGGCTTGAACAGAAATACTTTTGGTTTTCTCTGCTTTCATATTACGTTTTTGTTGAACTTTCATGGGTATTTTTATGAGCAGGGAAACCCAAAGGCACACGTGCTGTAGAAATATTGGACACAGAGTAGTGGCAGCGGTTAGAAGAAAAGTAAAGAGGAAGATGGGCGGGTATCGTAAGCTGTTAAAAATTATTTGTAGTCCTAAGGTATTTAGAATACAACATGCCGTTGACTTTCAAGTGTCAGTTTCGGTCTTTACTAAAACTTACTTTGAAACTTTTTACAGTAATCCTGTAAGATGTTAAATGGTGACTTACAGTGCAACTTGAACTAGGGTAAAACTGCTTAGCGTAACTCTACTTTCAGGAAAGAAATCCTAACCTGAGCAGTCCATTTAAAACTTCCAGTCTGTGAGCAGTGGGTTCCACTCTTCGTGCCAAATTTGAAACCCGACTTCCTGAACAACAGCCCCTTTCTGCCTGAAATCCAATCTAAGCAACACGAATTGCTGCATTAATTGTAAGGGAAAATACTGTATCCTGTAAAGGAGAAACAACATAGAAATGTTACTCCTCATTTATCGTGGTCAGTCGTATGTACACACACAAACCGAAATGACTGATGGCTTCCGGTAGTGGCCGGAGCCGAACCGTAACCAGCAGCGGTCAGGATTGACCATCACTGCACGCCCGCCTGTAAAACAGGACCGGGGGAGGGGAGGAGGCAGGAGTGGGACTGGATGACGTCTCGGCCTTTGGTTCTGAATTTTGCAAAATTAACCTATTTCTTTCATCCAGCAAGTATTTTGGGGGCACCTTCTCTGTATGCCAAACATATGTGACAGGGATAGCACTGTAATTCCCTGTTGGAGCATAAATTTATAGTCGACTGTTCCAGATCTTCAGTTTATAGGGTTTGTCTAATTCTATCGGCTATACTAACTTTAGATTTTAATAGGAAGTAATGTTTTTTTCCCTTCGAACCAAAGGAATGAGTTAATTTGAAAATACAGTTTGGAATACTATTGTAATTGTTCTTCTACCTTTATTTGGACTTTGTAGTCCTAATAATCTTGACTCTAGAAAACTTTTGAGAGTTAAGGGATTAAAAACTGAATCACTTCACTCTGGCAGTTTATGCATTGTAAGGAAATTGTGAATGTTTAAACTTACTTGACTGCTTTCAGAAACGTTCTCCCGGTGGTTTTCGTGAGTGTTTGGACATCTAGCTCAGAGGATTTGCATGCACCTGATTCATGGTTGAGGAAGCATAGTTTTCCACTTCAACCTATTCAGGCTCTTTTGTGGTGATGTAATCTTTCTCTTTTAAGTTTTATTTAATGTCATCTTTAATAGCATAGCAAACACTTTTTCAGAAATTTTCACTTAAAGCCTTTGCTTCAGTTACCTTTTGTTTAATTGATGGCCAACATTTTGCCGCATTCTAGATATTTGGCCGATTTATCCATACATACTAACGGTCATTCAGCAAGAGCCTACAAGCGGCGTGGGAGTCAGGGCAAGGCTGCCTCTTTGGTATTTCAACTGGTATTGATTAGTGCTATCCGCTCTTTAGGGGAAAAGGTCAAAACGAAGGCCTGTCAAAATTTATCACCACTCTATCTTCGGTCTTTCAAACACTCCGATATCTTTAAGGAAAGGAAAGTTGAACTTCCGGTCCCGCCATCGCCATTAAAAACAAGTTCCCCCAGGAGTCTTGGCTTTACCTGGGTACAGACTTCCTTGGAGCCGCAGTCCCTGAGGCGTGTGGCCGGCATCCTTGTGCCAAACCAAAGAGCAGCTGCAGTACAGTAGTTACTAAACAGGACCGCGTTTACACAGCCTAGTTCCATCTTCACACGTGGGTGATTTTTTGAATCCTTTCTACGTTGAATGATTTCGATCCAGTGTGTCATAAGTGAATTTAACTGTAAGGTTCGTTTAAATCGAATATGCAATGTTTACTTGAATTTTACTTCCTTTAGAAAGATTTTGACTATGTTTACAGGATTGTGTAAATTAAAGATTATCACACATGGGAGATGTCCATTCACTAATCTTTAAAGCAAATGTATATTAAGGGCTTAGGATCTGTATATTTGGGGCACTGAATAGACGGTGACTTACAAAGATGTTTTGCTTACATTTTGTTTTAGGACTAGCACTGCTATCAATGGAAACTATTTTTAACTAATCTGTTAGTAAGAAATTAATCATATTTTTGCATTTCAGCCAAAAGAAAGACCATATCTGATACTTTGTAAGATACAGGTGATCTGTAAACCCAAAGTCCATGTGTTTCATATGATCCGAACTGTATTTTCCAATCTAAATTAAAAATGCAATATAGACTCAGAAAGGTCCATATTTTTCTAATGACTTCGCTTTATATTATTTTGTTGGGTTGCATAAAGGAGGAAGGAATTGTATTTGTATTAAAAGATTAAGAAAGCTATTAGTCACGTTTATTATATTTGTACATGATTGCAGATGAGGCTATATGCCCATTAAAAGAAAAGATGGACACTATTTTAAAGTGATCTTTAATATGTTTTTATAGAAACAAATTTGAAATACAGTTTATTTTGGATGTCTTGGCTTATCAAGTACCCTAAGTCCTGTATTTGTTTCTCATAAGTATACTCCTGGACCATGACTTAATGTTAACTCTTTGCTTTCTCTTTTGGATGGCCTAACCTACATTAACATGAAGGCTGAACATTTTTAAACTTTTTTTTCAAAAATCATATTTACTTTATTAATAAATAAAAATAAAGTCTTGTATTTGAACAGTTTTGTTGTTGTTGTTGTTGTTATAAAGTGGTATCTACCAAATGAGAGAACAACCAGTATTTTGATCCTTTCGGAAGTTTGGTAAAATAGTGTTTAGTTAGAGAATTAGCTAATAATTTGGGGTAACCACATCTGAGACAGGTACTGTTTGCGTGCAAAAGTATTCTAGTTTATGTAGGCCAGGGAATGCTCTATTCAAAAAGTTTTAAGCTTGCTTTTCCTGAACACATTGACTTTCAATTCAAAAGGCACTTTAGGATTGTAAGCGCCTGGGGAACCCTGTAAAAGTGGGGTGTGGTTGTCAGAACGCTGAATAATGGGTTTTGTCTTGTGCAGAATTTTCGACATTTGTATTCTAATTCCCTTCCAAATCAACAGTTTTGTTATTTGAGGTTGCTGAAGAAAGCAGGTAGCCTCTGAGAGCTGATGCCCAATTTTTAGACTAGCAACAGTTCAGAACATTCGCAGGAACCAGTAGAGGCCGGTAGAGGTGAAGCTACCTTTTTTGTTTTCTGGGAGGCGGGGTGTGTGATTTAGAGCACTGTGTTTGAGGTAGGAAGGGGGATAGACGACTAACTGGCCAAAAGGCCACGTTGACACCCAGAGCAGTAATGACAGCACACTGGTCTTAACTTTTCTCACTTCTCATAAGTTAGCTTTTCGGAAGCATTCTGGAAAAGGTGAGTGATGCTGGCCTGTCTCACACTCATGTACCCCAGACTCTAGAGGGATGAAAACTAACTTGTAGTTTTTCCTGTGTCACAGGTTTTTATGAATGTTTCAACAACCCCGTGAAGCTAACCTCATTTTCTTTAACCCCTCATGTCCTGCCTCCCTTTTGACAGAGGATTTAAGTGCTGTTTCCACTCCTTAACTCCCCGCCTGCTGTTCTTCAAGCAGCAGGGTCACCTCTCCGCGCGTTCTCCATGAGGTAATTCCCTCCGTCTAGGATTCCCAACCCAGTAGCCTGCTTCCATCGTGCTTCCCCGTGGCCTCCAAACCAGTTAGCATCTCTGTGCTTACTACTCCTACTAATTTAACTTGGCCATATATTAGTCATGTGTACTTTCAAGTCAACTCACTAGATTATAAATTCCTGAGGATGTTTTTTGTTTTTTACTAACTACCCACAAAATGAACGCTGAAGTTCAGAAACCAGTTGGAGTCAAGAATTTCATGTTCGTTATCCCGAACGTGAAAAATACTAGTCAATCTTTCACGCGTTTTAGTGGAAGTGGCAGTTTCTGGTGCAGCATCGTTGGCGAGCAGTTTGGCAATACCAGGTTTTCAAGTGTCCGAAGGCTCTGACCCAGCGGTTCTACTTTTGGGAATTTTATAGATTTACTTCTGCATTAAGAGCAGTACAAAAGGATATTAATTGCAGATCTATTTAAAGCCACAAAAGCCTGGAATCCGTGTGCCCCACAGACATTTATGGTGGCGTGACGCAAGAGACTCTCCGAAAGGATACACAAGGAACTATTAGCAGTGTTGTCTCCAGAGAGGGGGCGGGGGCGAGGTGGGGGGGATAGGTCACATCCATTTCACTGTGTGCCCTTTGATACTAGTTTACTTTTATAGTGTGTGTATATGTTACTTTTAAAAAAGACAAATGGTGGGTTAGACATTGTATACACCGATGAGGGGGCAGTCGGGGGCAGTCGGTTATTTGATACACTGTGCTGAGGCATCTGGGGAAAAAATCCTTCATATCATCGGTCAGAACAAATTTCAGTTGGCTCATGAATCAAATACTGCAAAAAAAAAACCATGGGTAATGAATTTAATGGCTAGGAAAGGTATTTCTAAGTGGGCACAATGCTGGTGGGCATGAAAAAAAACAGATTTGAGTACATGAAAACTCAAGAAAACTAGCACTGATAGAAAAAATGGAGGCAGAACAACAAATGCACCAAAGAAATGTTCCAGAATAGCATGTGACAGATACTCTGCTTCATCACATAGAGAAATGCACGGGAAAACACCAATCAGATTGTTTCTGCCTGCGGTAGGGAACAGCCAGTGTTGCTGAAGAAGTGTTTTGGCGGGAACCTAAGCTGGCCTAACTGTACCAAAAAGTAATTCGGCAATCCGCGTCCTAGGTTTCACTGTGCACAACCTTCGTACTTAGAGATACGCACGCAAGGCTAGTTTTTGGAGAGGCTTTTGTAAAAGCCGTGCGTGAGCAAAACCAATGTTCGTTTACAGGAAATCGGCTAAGTTAGGTTACTGTTTTCCAGAGACCACAACGAAGCC